>JTDE01000802.1:20309-47753 GCA_014338405.1 Paragonimus skrjabini miyazakii
ATTAGGAAAGCCAACATTATGCTTTTGTCGAAAAAAATGACGACAAATTTTTTTAAACGAAAGTGCAAATATAGGCCATTTTTAGGTACACCTGTTTTTTCCTATTGCAACACCACTAGTATACTCGAAGAAATCTATATATTTGTCCCGTAATACGCATTTTAATATTTCATTAAAAATTTGAAAAATATCTTTTCGCGCCTAAATGGCCGTTTCCAACTCGTTTCGGCCTTGAAACACCATACCGTCACATTTTTTTCAACGAAAGTGCAAATATAGGCAATTTTTAGGTACACCTGTTTTTTCCCATTGCAACACCACTAGTATACTCGAAGAAATCTATATATTTGTCCCGTAATACGCATTTTAATATTTCATTAAAAATTTGAAAAATATCTTTTCGCGCCTAAATGGCCGTTTCCAACTCGTTTCGGCCTTGAAACACCATACCGGCGAACTACATAATTGCCCCGTTTTGCCTTTTGAACGACCTTCAAGGCGAATCCCGTGAAACGGATAATTGCCGAAAGTTGGTCCTAACAACGGTCGACTTTACAGCACCCTTGATTGGACTTCTCGCATGGTATTAGCTGCCTCAAGGTCACCGATTTCTCGACTTCTGCGGAATATCGCCGGGTAATGTTGAATGTTCGCCCGCTCGTTGTGATCGGCTCCTGTTCGTTGGCGTTGTTGCCCTTAGCATTATACGTGTACCATAAACAAAAGAAATCCAGCATACACGTTAAAAAAATTTGTGAAACGAGCAATGGCGTAGAAAAATCCAATTTCTCCAACCTTAAAGATTTTAAGAAAGGGAAATTGACGTCGGACGTGGCTAGAAGCCTTAATATGTTGCTTGCTTCTAATAACCCTGAAATTAGACGTGGTGTCCTGGTAATGCTGCAGCAGGCTTCCGCTTTTTCGTCAAATTTTGTAGGTTCATTTTCTTTTGTTACGTCATTGGTATTCAGATGGCAATGAGGGATTCTGACTGCTTAAATTCTATGTTGGCTTTGCTTAATGCTAATGATCTTTCACCGGTGATAAAGCGACAAAACCTGTGTATTCTCCAAACTGCTACAAACTTGGTTTGTGATATAATCAACCTACAGGTAGTTGAGGTACGTTCAGATTTGCGTCAGTCACCATACCTTAAAGCGATTCCTTGATACTATTTTCTCGATCGCCAACACTACCGAATACAGTGACCAAGCCTGTGCTGCACTTCAGCTGTTGTGTAACGCTGCCTTGACATCCACTGGTTGCCGAATGCTCAACGCATACATTCCTGCACTCTATAACATGCTTCAAACTAAAGATCCATACATGTTACGACAAGTTTTTTCCATTTTGGTGAATCTGTCTTGTGACCCTGAAAGCTGTGGTTTACTATTACGGTCTAAGGTAATGCGTTCTGTTGTTACCTCTACGCGCTTTCTTTTAGATTCCGGTACATTTGAGGGAAACTCTGGTTCATTGCTTATCATCTGCAATCCAACCGTTAGTAACTATTCAGCTGGTGAATTTTCTAAAAGGCGTTTACCCCCAAGTCGAGTCAATGTGTCCATCAGTTATAAGCGATTCGTCTCTACAGCCTGGACCGTTATCTCTGGCGGACTTTCTTCATGTAGGTCTTTTGCTCTTAAGCTGTTTTGTCTTCCGTCACTCTTAAAATGTCGGAATCATACAGGCTTCCGGCAATTTTATAAAATTTATCCTATCGTTCCCAAAAGCAGTCCGTTTAGGACGTTCTGGTGCCATGGTTGCTGACACCTTTTCCAGGATCAACCTGCCAAAACCAAAGGACACGTACACACATGCCACCTCTGTACTGAACAAGTGGATGTGCGCTCAAATTTGGCCCATTAATGGTTTAGAACGCCTTCCCTGAATAGCAATCGAAACGTAGTCCCAACAGGCATTAGACCAATAAGGGGCGACGGGGTCCGGATAGTAAACCGTATTTCTCCAGGAAAGTTTGGAAATACGATAAGTAGTTAGTTCTAGCCAATCTGAGACCAACGGCAACAACCAAGAGAAGAAAGAGAAAGAACGTGAGATAGGCACCGATCCACTCGGCAGCACGCAGACACTTCCAGGGAAAAATACATGAAACATTCGAGTGCGTCAAACAACGCTGGAAAATACATATGAAACAACCTTGAAGAATAGAATAGTAGGTGCGTCGTTGGGGGAAGGGCAGACATTCGCTGCGTACAGCTAGTTGCACGGCTGATGAAAGTGGCACTGAGTTCATATTAGGCGTCCTATTGCAGGCGTACAAAGAAGGATGCGTACAGAACAGACGGGCGAAAAAACACGGTTGCAGCCAGAATCCCTAGAGGAGCTACATGACCGTTGGTCACTACACTCCAGGTGGCTTGTGCTACATCACTAATGGCTCCACGCACGCATACCAGATACAGCGTAAACTTAAAGGAATAAGTCTGGGGAAATGCGGGCTTTAGCCTTTACAATCCAGTCGACCATTGTTTGTTAACTATGCAGTAGTCCTGTATGGAATTGAGGCGCTTTATCTTTCGTAATATCGCCTTTCAAAGGCAGGTGACACTGGGATACGGTCCTTACATACTCGTTGGAGAAAAGTACATTGACCGAGCCACGAAGCATCTTGGAAAGGCAGTAAATGTTAGTAATGTATGTTGGGTTATTGGTAGTGAAGCTTGATTACTACGGACATTCTGCAGATCCAGTGAATTTTGATACCTAAATCGGATCACGGGGTTATCGGCAGGACGTTTACTTTCACTTGCTTTGATCACTCGATGAACTGAGTGCAAGTCAATGGCCTCACAGAGGACTGCACTTGTCGTCAGCACGCTCACCTCATTAACACGAGGTTAGGAGTTCGACTGTCCTTCCGGATATTGGAATGCACCGCTATCGATCTGTAACTAGAGCACAACCGTGTTCCTATGTCTTCTGATGTCAACCATCGGAAAAGTATGTGGATAGAAATCCGCGACTCAGTGTGGATGCTGTTTTGTTTTTACGATACTGACCCGTGGATACTGACTTCTTCGAAGGGTTTTGTGGCTTTGAACAGATTTTTATTCATTGACCTAAGAAAGTTTTGTTTTACTTGGCAGGCCCAACATTGTTCTTGTTGTCTATCCTCAAATAAGAACAGAACGTCATTCGCTTAAGGAAAGTTTTTTGTCTGAGTCACACTAGATTTACAGGAAAATTCATGCAGTTCTGTCGAACTTCAAGCAGTGGAAGCTTTGGCAGTATCCTCGTGAAAGCATGCTAGCCATTGCTTCCAGTTCCTGACCTGTAGACGATCGCATAACAAGAAGCAGAAGCTTGATAGGCTCTTTTGTCGCCTTTGTCTTTCCTTTCATTGGCATTAGACTTGAAACTTATGCACTCTGACAGATAATATGCTTAAACCGAGCGAGGGGATTATATCATTTGTTTTTGGCTAACCCTTGCTGTTACGTGCGCGCCTCTATTAGAATGGTAGGACCGTGAGAGCTCCTACTAAGAAAAAGGTCCGTAAGAGCTAAATATAATGTTTAGCGACGTCAGGTGCATCTGGCTCGATCATAAGTAAATGTTTTTGATCTCGTGACCACGCTATCGTTATTTAACTTTATTTTAAAGATGTCAAAAGCATTTTAAGCCTCCGTCAATAAGGGAATACTTTTGTTTATGAACAGAGCGACTGCCTCGCACAAGCTTGACATCCATCGCGAGCAGTTCGCGAACATTTTTATTGACTGTATTTTTAGGTTACATTTCGACTCTGCTTAGCGCGATGGGTTGAACTGTTCTGTGTTGGGTTTTGTAATTTAGAACACTTCGTGCAACTCATTCCTTTTAGGTTATTATCATGATTCAAAAGCTGTTTATTGCAATCGGGAACATTATTATACATTCCTTTCACTTTCCAACCCCAAGTGTTCTCTTAAGTGGCACTTCTGAAGCAGACACCACTGCAGTCACTAATGCAATATGTCAATTGATCTAAATTGTTACAAGTCTAAAATCGACGTGTATTCTATTACGTTTCATGATGGTAGGTTCACAGTGTTAAGAAAATGTTTATCATATACTTTCTCAATCACCTCTTATAGTACTAACAAAAACTCGGGGATTCGGTTGCTGCAACTCGAACACCATTAATACTTTATCGCACTGCACACCATCCTCGCGCTGATATATTAACGTTTGAAATTAGGGTACTGGCATCTTGCAAACAAACAATCGAGCTGCAGGTGAGAGTAAAGTATCATCAGCTTGCTTCCAATGCTTACTGCTGCGTGTCGCATTTACTTCACATATAGGTCGATCAAGCAGCGGCGACATTCACGCCACTGAGCCCGTTTGGTCGCCATCTTACTCGAAGTCTCCAGTCACCGACTCTATGAGACGTGAGGGCCCTAGCCTGGGAGACAAACCCGACCCACAGCGTTAAACCCCTTGGCGAATGGCCTAATTTCATAGCGCCAGGTCATCTTCTGTCCGCCAGTTGGCTGCCGCGTCGGTGAAAACTGCTTGGCTTGGCAGATATTTAGTCGACACCCCTAGTACTTAGTTTAACCATCTAAGTCTACAAAAACTTAACCACTGAACGAAGAACTTCGCTTAGCACCCACTGTCATATACCCGCTTCCTAACCTCTTCGTTGCCTACCCGTGATCGGCCGTATGCATACATTGAGGGTCATCTACATGAAGACAGGTAACATTCTCTGCCCTAAGCGACCGAGTTTCGCAGTCGTAAAGTAACAGCTTTACGGTAGCCTCATGTACGCGACTCTTAAGCTTCAGAGTGATAAATCCTTGCCGCCGGATATGTCCTAAACTAACGAGTACAGTCTTAGCTTTTGGGGTACGAGCCTCTGCTTTATTTCTTTGTACCTCCGTCGTTGCTGAAGCCCCTTTATAAACGCATGAAACGGCCAATAACCTCTATAATTTCATTTTCGAACATCACGTCTGCGTAATCGGGACAGCCTTGCGGAAGCACTTGCACATTAATTCAGTTGAACTCTCCATCCAGTCTCGTTCGAAGAGAACCATTTCACCATAGTATCACTCATGTCGAAGTTCACTGGTAGTACATTTCTTTTTCATAACTAGGATTTACACACTGTTGCATTTTCTCTTATGGCAACTATACTGATCGTTGTGCCACTGGACTCGCGTTAAGTACGATCGAATTATCCTTCCTAAACGTAGTCACATTTATTCATTAGTGATGCTGAGGTTGCTTTCTCAATTTGAGATACACTAATCGCTATGTTAACTCCGTTCGATGACTTCGTGATTAGACCTGAAACTATGTCAGAATGTGAAAACTGCGATCATCAGCTAATGATTTCCAATTTCTATCAGCCATATTCCATACTGTTCATCAACAATTAATACTCTACTCAACAGGTTTTACGAATTGTATGACTTTAACTTAACAGACAGGTCAACCGTGGGATAATAGATTGGAAGTGACAAGACAGATAGTCCTCTATCTAGACGTTCAATCAATCTGAGCATTTATGAAAAACGAATGTAACTGCGTTTTGGTATGCTACCTAATTGACATCTCATTGATACAGTGGCTAAGTTAGTTGCTTTTTGAAAACGTCTACCCGAGTTCAACCATCAACACTGACGAGGCTGTGCGCTGGTGATGAGCCTTAACACAGGCAAATCTAGAGTCCAGTGCTTCTATTTGAAAGGGATTCACTGGAAAACTGCAGTCAACTGAGCGTTAAGTTGATATTTCTTGTATTTCGGGCGATGACTAAGCTCTAGGACACAAAAGCCATCCTACGGGGTAGTTGTACCGTGCTCACTGAAAAACCTATTCACCTCTCAAGAATTCACTTCAGAAGCCTGGAGCTTAGCCAATGTTAGCGCATTTCTTTAAAAGACCAATGTAATGTTTACGCTATTCGTTAAGGATAAGTCCGTTTTCTACTTCATAGGAGATTCTTACCACCTCGATCCTTCGTAGACTTCTTTCTCTTCAGGAGGCAAAAATAAATTAACGAGTAGGTTTATCTCCTCTGTGTTCGTGGTTGTACTAGTCAAATTTACACTCTTGGCCGAACAATAATTTTAACATCGTCGTCTCAACCATTTATGGGACGTTCACTTTTGTTGGTAAAGCTGTGCTGGGATATTGTTTTCCGAAGAGTGGCACGTCACCAAGTTTGATAAACTCTTGAGTATTTTTACAGAGAGGCTTTAGAACGAGTAGGTTCCGTGGGGCCTTATCAGACCTGTTTCCAATCACCAGCCGTGCACGACAACGTTTCTTACTACTATCATTCTACTTTGACTTTATCACGGATAATATCCTAGGGACAGCATTCGAACATGAATATTTTGATGGAGTCGAACTTCTTCTAGGTGGTCAACTTATCGATTGGGATGATGCCGATGACACTGCCCTAATTATTAAGTATTCACAGGCAGCTCAAAGCGCTTTAAAAAGGTTGGCAATTTCAGTTCATAGAGTGTAGTCTGCTTTGTTATCCTAAATTGTACAGTACAAATTCAAGATCAGCTGGAAACTTTGCCCGTCGTCATTCTTTGTGTTCACGTGTTAGAACTGATGAACAATTTTATTTATTTGGGTGACTGCATACATGTTCGTGTAGTTGATTGCTTTGCCTATCAGTCTCGTTTCGAAATCCTCAACGGTGTTTGTCAATCATTGTCAATTGTGACAGCGGAAATTTGTGGATGTTCCTGCTGATGGACGAGTGTATTCCACATCCCCATGTTCGGTCCTGTCATATATTTTGGAAAATTGAGCGTTGAAAGCTAATGATGTTTTTCGACTATCCCTCTTCGACAGTGGCAGTTTGTGTTAGATTTTTCGTGTATGGTCGAATAACGAGACCGTCAATCAGCTCAGAGTCTTATCCGTGGAACTCGGGATCTGTTAGCAGAAGTCCACCATCGACCGAACAGTATTTTGGTCATCATACAAGAACAATTGATATTGAGGCCTTCCTCCTTCGACTTAACTCCTTTCTTCGGTTAAGAGGGGTAGGGATACCTTACAATATGGCACAGATTCATTGCCAGCAACGTCTGTGATTTTGGTTTTGTCATAACTTGAATACGTTAACTCGTCCGTGTTTTGGTTTCGTGGTTATTCCCACGTTATATATTATATATATATATATATTGTGTAGCGAACAAACTCGTTTTCAGTTATTCATCATCAGGTTAAATAAATTACATTTATATCACACATTTTACGTGGGAATCAGAAAGGGGGTAAACAGGGAACGGGTGGTTAATTAGGCCAGTCAATTCAGTGTCACACTGCATCAAGTATCCACTTGAACAATGGTTCTTGACAGGCTAACAGGGTGGGAGAATGGCCAAGGCAGATCCAAAGTCTGAACAAAACGTTTCTGGACTCACATGGATGAGTTATACGGGTGAATTCCAATAGCTTCTGCTGTAGACAGAATCCTATGCCTCCCATCCTCGACTGGGTGGTCTTAATTCGGTAGATTGGGCGGAATGCATCCGTCACATTAAAATAATTATTCGAATCCGCCAGGTGCGATAGTATGACACTGTTGACAGATTTCCTCGTTCCACTGTTGAGCCAAGCTGACTGGTATTCCCGGACCCGTTCAAATAGGCGTCTAAGCGTGCGGCCAACATAACTGATTCCACAGGAACAAGTGAATGAATAGACACAAAACGAGGCTGCAGAAACAGGTACTTTATCTCTTGGGCGTGGACATAGGACTGGATTGGACGTAAAGTGGACACGTAACTTAACGGCGTAAGATGTTTTGTTACTTGTATTTGTGAGCCTACGCGTATCGCCCTTGAAAGGTGCTCCGATTTGTACGGTTTTCTTTTCTACTAGGCGCAGCTGGTCTCTTTATCCCGCTGTTGCATGGCTCTGTCTGTGAATCTTTCCGAGTAACCATTTTTCATGATTATTGCACACATGACCGCCAATTCAGTAATTGTGTCATCTATGCGAATTCTTATGGCTCTGCCCATGGAGCAGTTAATTAGGTTTCTTTTTGAGGCGAGCGATACGAACCTACTGGAGTGAATGTATTGACCATTCCAAGTATCCTTTTGTGTTTCGCGCACTGAATTAGGCCGTCATTGCGGCGAAATAAACGCACATCCACAAAGCTCAATTGGTTATTCATTTCGGTCTCCAACGAAAATTTCAAATTTTGGTGTGCGGAGTTAAATCTGGCTACGACATCAGTCAGATTTACACTATTATCAAGAACACAAAGGATGTCGTCAACGTACCTCTTATAAAAATGGCATTTTCTTAATGCTAGGCTCACTTGTTCATTTTCCAGTTTCGCCATGAAAATGTCGGACAACAGTGGTGCCAGCCGTGATCCCATTGCAACACTGGCTTTTTGTCGATAAATTCCTTAATTAAACTCAAACTGTACGTCGTGGGTGCACAGATGAAGTAATTGGTTGAGTTCGACAGATGGTATCTGACTATCCATGTCACCATGCGCGATGTAATCCCATAGATAATCTATCGTCTCATTTAGCAGAACGTTGGTAAAAAAAAGGATGTGACATCGAGAGAAAACATTGATTACCCCGTTAAATTGGTATCTTTAATTGCATTCACAAAATCAAAGGAACCGCGTACGTTATGCGTCGAAAGTTTCCGCCTAACGGGATCATGTATTTGTGACAACCACTTAGCCAGTGGGTGGTATGGAGAGTTTCACATGTCAAAATTGGTCTGAGTGGTACCTCAACTTCTTGAATTTTAGGTAACCCGTACAGTCTCGGAATCTTGGTTCCGATGGGGCGAATTCTTCCAAATGTAGCTGAATCAATAATTCCCCTCTGTTTTAAACATCGTAGGGATTTCGATATTGCTTTCTCGATACTGTTTTCTCCATTTTCTGAAACTTGGTCTGATCTTGTAATATGGTGCACATTTTGTTAATATAATCTGCTTTGTTAAGTGACACGACGCCAGCACCTTTATCGGGTTAGAAATTAACATGTTCGCATCTCTTCTCAAGTCCTCCATAGCTCTGAGATGTTCTCTCGTGAGAATTTGCTTTGAGGCCGGACTACAGCGTAAGTACTGATAATAAGTATTCACCGGCGTAGATTTCAGTTGTTTCGCATCTAGTATCGAGGTCAGACAACTGTGCTTGCAAGTTCTCAAACTGCACCTCTAAATCCAATTGCCTAGTTTTACATTATGGACAGCAAAACATAGGGCCTAGCGACAGTACGTCGAGTAATAATTTGTTCAGGTTCAAAGAAGAAAAATTGTGGACGTACCGTTCTGGATTAGTTTGAAAATCCGTAGAGGGCTTGACTGGATTGATCTGTTTGAATAGTATGTTCAGTCTCTTTTCGCTCCGTTTCATTGCGGTGTAAGCTTCAAAATTAGACCGTTCCCCGGACGTCAATCGGTCGAGAACGAGTAGTGCCTTCGCAAGATTGATTTCTAATTTACTCGTGAAAATCTGCAAAAATGGTTCTGTAATGGTTTGAAAAACCACTTTAAGGGCAAGCGGTTTTTATTTCGTTGTTACCGGTAAGCTTCCGGAACTGTTCACATGGTTCCCTAAGCCCGCTTCTCATCGGTTATGGTGTGACTATTATCAACGACAAAGACAATCGTCGCCAGACCCCATGACTGAAATCTGTGTACGCGGAAAAGGTACTTACAGATCCCTCACCCTCTTCGCCAATATTCTCAAAACTGTTAAAATCCTATTAAAGGTGAATAACTTCCCCCCGATATCATGCGTCTCAGGGCAAGCATGTGTGCCACTTGTTCATGTACATCACTGCTACCTCTTCTCGTACACCATGGTCCGTCCCGTCTTGCATGACACTTAATAACTTGTTTGAGTTGTCTTGATTTTCATCTATAAATCGTGTCTATTTTGTATGACGGTACACACCTGGTGAAAGGATTAAAAGCAACTTTTTTGTAATTTTGACTTTTGGTAAACTATATATGCATCTGAAACGGGGCACAGCTGTGCTCGGTTCCTAGTCGAAAACTGTGTGAGGCTTCAGTTTTTTAACTAGATCGTTTCGTGTATGACGGCTGACTTGATATTTAACACTGCTTATCTCACTCCGATCCCCCCATTTTTGTAATTCGCTGGGGGCGATTGCGATTATTCTATCCAGTCCAACGCGACATCATTCGAAACTGGTGTTTGTAAGCAGGCAGCAACTAATCTGACTATCGTGCCACCATCCTGATCAATGTTTTGTCATTCTACTTGTTATGCTTATTCAAACCATATCGTACGGGACCACCCAATTGGTGGGGTTTTAATTTTACGTTGTCCGGCCTCAGGATACCCTCGTTTTCAATCTTTCGAAGATACTCCTAATTGAAGGGATTTTCAGTACCGTGGAGTATTGCGTAAAGACAAGATAGACCAATTCGAATTTGGTAGGTATGAGTGCATTATTAACTGCTCAAAGATTTATATTGCGAAGCACCGGATCAAATTGACTACCAGTTAGGCATTAGTTAGATTATTAATAAGAGTAGATGATGAACAAAGGAATAGAGACGGGATGGAACATGGTTTATAAGCCAGTTATCTACTTTTGTGCAATTTTTATTAAATTTGTATATAGTAGTCTGTGAAGACCGCGTTAACACATGTTGCCATTTTCAACATTGGCTCGAGCGTCCAAAATTTCTTCCACTTTTGCCAGCGGATAACATCCAAAGTATATTAATCCCCAGCCGCAAAATTGAGAAGTGCTAGTCGAGTTCACACCTGTTTTTCATTTATTTCTATCCAGATACCAAGAGATCGTTTTGAATGCCATATCTCTGTTTTATTGTCATTGAAATGTTAACATCCACGTTGTTGTTTTGTCCTCTGTCAATGTTCAGCTACAGCAAACACAGACTACGTTGAAACTTCGCCTACAACTTCTTCTATCCGAGCCGACTACGAACGAGCTAGTTGTGGAGTTGAAACGGCAGATGGAAGCGCTATACGTAATTTTGGACCATTTTCACACGGCTCCAAATGAACGATCTACAGTCTAAACCTTATTTGGTGTTTCGTGCGTCTAGTTTGCTGTTTTCAGCTCATCCTAATTATTTCCGAAGCTGGACCTTTCGGGTGCATTTATTTGTGCCGTTTTCAGAGAAACTCATCGGTTTTGGATTTATCCAACCCCTTTATCTTGATTGATTTTGCTACCTTTTATGTTGTTTTTTTTAAATTGGCAATATACCCTTATTTTGGGTAATCTCGTTACGTCTTCTCGATTTCTCTCACAAACTCGTCGTATGTTCGTCAGTGCATTGCTTTATTTCGTTTTGTTGTAGAACTGCACAATGCCATCGTCATCCAATCGGCTTGTTGATCGCTTCCTGTCCGTTTACACTCATTTCAAAACACTTCCGATTGTCAAAAGAGCCAGGGTAGTCCCAGCCTTGATAGGAACAGATTCAAACAAATTGTCTGTTGAGGTCGAGTGGGAGCAGTCAGATGTTAGCCGAACCGAAATAATGCGTTACACACAGCACTATTATCTGACTTCTACAGAACATGAATCTTCCATCGCAACAAGCCTGGAGTATACCTCGGAGCCTGACCTAATTTCACTGGGAAACGGGTTTCCGTTTCCCGCAGATAACGGCACTCGACTAGTATGGAACATACGTAGCCCACCGTCATCTACCATGCGGGCAATATGTCTGGAGTACACGCAGTCACCGAGTGTATTTAAAGCAACCCCATCCACCAAGGCATGCAGCCCCACCGTTGGGACATTTGTACAAATTTGGTCGAGTGGTCGTCTTTTGAAAACTATTATGTTACCGACACATAAACCCATCTTGGTTCATGGTAAAGTGTATGCAGACGCTGGCGGAACGTTCATTGGTGCTGCATGGTCTAGTGATTCTAAGAAGATTGTATATCTGGCTGAAGCTTTGCGAGCAGAAGGGAGCGAGGTAAAAGACCAACAATTTACGCATATGCTTGTGAATAATTACAATAGAGTAAATGCTTACGTAACTGGTATATTTAATAGCTGTTGTTCTATTAAGTTTACTACTTAGTTCCCCTCTCGTAAGTAATCATACGGAGGATTATTTGTAACCACAGGCTGATTATGTGCATCTGGTTAATCGGGATGCAACTGCTGCTTGTGGGTTCCGCTTTACTTTAGCATTTCCTACGGTAGACATTCAAACGACAATGTCATACGTAAGCCGCTGTTGGTATCAACTGCTGAAAATTTTCATTGTTTTCGTGCATGGCAAGCGGCAACCATCTGCCTAATGATTGGAAGATGTCGGGAAGCCCGTCATCTGTTGTAATCGTTGTCGATGGTTGTACGCGCGGCTACGGTGAACCTCATTGTTAACAAACTTGTCCGGCTGGCCACAGATACCAGGCTGTCAGCCACCTATTAACCTAAGACTACCTCGTAATACTTTCTTTACGTGGGGTATTTTGTTTGCTAAGTTTATTCTCCAAATAGCTTACCACGTTACTGGTGTTGAATGGTTGAGTACAAGGTCTCTGGGGACCCCGGGATCCTCCGCTATATTACAATGTTTTATGAACATCTTTAGTGGTTATCGTTTAATTCCTTTTATAGAGTTGCTGGTCAGAACCGTTGTCCTATATGAAATTATGCCGCAGTCAGTGATACGTCTGCATCCATAACATTTCGTATGTTAACCTTGTTTTGTCAAGTTGTTATTTCCTTTTGTGACCAAATTTCTTTTTAGTTTCATCAGCACTGGTGCGTTAAATGACAGCCCGAGCCATGGCACCATTCAGTTGGGCCCACACCCGTTTATGAATGAATTAACAGATTCGCCTATGGTTGTGTGGCAGTTAGGCACCAACGTAAACCACTGATGTATCGTTGTCTGATGGTGGTAATGATGCTGAATGGATTCACTTGGATCTGCTTTTGAGGGTACAATTAAGGATGGAATTCCAAGGTACTCAGTAGTTTGGGCTTGGGACCTTCGTGCCTTTTGGTCGAACAACGATGGATAAGGTCAACGAGTTAAATTCAAGATTGGGGATGCATTGACATAAGTCGACGCTGCTTCTGCGTCGTAAAAATAAACGATTGCTTAACCAGTGTGTTGTACTTGCTTGAGACCAACGTGTCCTTATGGTGTAAAAGGATAGAAAATGCCATAGCTTACTGATGTTTTTGGCTACAATGTTCAGACTAGGTGACCTGCGAGTTAATGTAGTTGACAGTGTGAGGTAGTTCTTATGACAGTTGCACTGTTTCCATTGTAAGCAATGGGGCCTTCCTAGAAAATGCAAATCAAAGACGTTCCTAGAGAAGTGGATCCGCTTTCAGGTGTTCCGGCTATTCTTGTTACACACTGATATTTTAATGCAGTTATCAGAACCAAGTGTTGGTCGTCTTAAATATTTATGTTGGCATCCGGTTCTGTTATTAGAACCGTTCCTTTGCCCTTTCTTCTGAAACTGGATGCCATCGATACGTACGTTGGACTCAGTCTATCTTTATCTAGACAGACTGCTACAAGTAGGCGCCCACGAGACTCAATCCAATTGATGTTGGCCACCGGCAGTGCACGATAAGGTCGCTCACTTTTACCGTTTAACTTTGACATTAGTAATATTCTAAGGACAATATTGGGAAATAAGTATTCCGGTAAAGTCGAACTTTTTAGCGGTACCAAATTTCATGATTGGAATCAAACCGAAAGCATCAAGCCGATGCTCTGCGATTAATAAACAGTCTATAACAGCTTCAGTTCATCGCCCCCTTCCCAAAGTGCCAATTACAAATTTAGGACTGGCAGGGACCTTTGCCCATCGTCATTCTTTGTGTTCACGTGTTAGAACTGATGAACAATTTTATTTATTTGGGTGACTGCATACGTGTTCGTGTAGTTGATTGCCTTGTCTATCAGTCTCGTTTCGAAATCCTCAACGGTGTTTGTCAATCTTTGTCAGTTGTGACAGCGGAAATTTGTGGATGTTCCTGCTGATGGGCGAGTGTATTCTACATCCCCATGCTCGATCCTATCATATATTTTGGAAAATTGAGCGTTGAAAGCTAATGATGTTTTTCGACTATCCGTCGCTGACAGTAGCTGCTTGGGCTTGATTGTCAGTACACAATGTAATCACCGTGTGAACGCCGCGACTGCCAGACGGTGGTTCTTCGTAGATGCGCATGCGGGTTTCTTGCGCAATCTCGTCATTTATTTCGTTGGCTCTAACACTTGCTCCATAAGTCTTTAACGCTGGGCTTGTGGAGCTTGGAGTCGGTTGGCGGAAGCAACCAAATTACTAGGGATTAGCTTAGCCGTGAGGTATACAACTGGAGGTTACCTCTATCGACCCAACTCGTTTTCCAAGCCGAGATACAAAGGAGCTTGTTTAGAGGAATTTCCCGACATGACAGGCTCGTAATCAGCGGCACATTTGTGTCTTGGACCTATTATGACCCCAACAAATTGATTCATTTTCCTTTCTTTGTTTCATTTTAGTTAGCACCGTGTCTATTCCATATTCGTGTTAAGTGTATATGTTGTAGGATGTGAGGTTGCACTGTAGTTCCTGGTTGTGGTTGCTGGCTGATCGCTTCAGTGATCTTCAGTTATCCAGTGCCTTCTGACCCTTGCACGACTTTCGTTCTTAATAACATAACTGTTTGTTCAATCCCATGGGGTTTTCGCGAAGTATGGTGAATTAGTGGGACTTTAAATCAGTTAGGCCTTTTTGTTGTGTATCGTTTTGTTTGTAAGCACAAAGCTGCTCACAGAGGTATCGAAGCAGAATGTGAACCTTGGGGTATCGGGTTTGGGTATGCGTTTACTAAAGTTTTTGAAACCTAACAGCATCTGCCGCACATGTGATTCCGTATGTCGCTTGACAGTAAGCAGTTTTTGCGTGTAAAAACCGTACACAAGCCATAATTATTGCATTGTTGGCCTTTTATGACATTTAAAAAAATCAAACCTCCATCCCATTGTATATTGATACGGCTAATTTGGTTATTTATTCATATTTAAATTGGTACTTTACTTTTGCTGTATTTAAAGATACTGTCAATTGGATAACATTGACTATTTTTTCTTATCTGCGTCACAGTGTATTGGCCACGTTGTGACACTCTGTCATCTGTTGTCATGCTATCAGAGCTCAGGCGATTACGTCAACTACGAGTTGAGTTCACCATCGTACAACTGGTAGTCTACGTTGTTACCATTGATCTACCATAAGGTCTACTAGTTTACGACTGCCTGTTTAACCATGAAGGTTTTTACGCGAAAGCTGGATTCACTAGCTTCGGATCCTGTTCAAGACATGGCTAATAAGCGCCTTTGATCACCATAGGCTTAAGAATCCTGGCTAGTCGGAGGGAATGGATGTTTCCTCTCCAGTCCGACTTACACTCATGGTTAACCATTCTTGAGTCGGATCCGAGGAGTTCTGACTTTCTGCTCCCGACTTTACGGGTTCTCTGGTCATTGCTATCCTTCTTTATCGACTTGAATTTAGCAGGCTGTCCAAGACCGAACCCCTCAGCAACTCAATTTCTTGATGTACATTTCAATTTTATAAGTCTGTTAACTGTCTCATGTGTAGTAATGCACGTCTACACTGTTATTAGCCATTTCATCATGCAACCGTTTTACGTGTACTACGCAGCCGAACTTTATTGGCTACACAACCTGCATGTATGTGTGCGTATATAAATTATAATGCCTTTATCTTTTCCATTTTTAGATGTCTTGGTTTAACTTTTGCCTGTCTTGTCATTTTTCCGTGATACTGTCAGTTTTAGATGACCCGGGGTTTTTATGGTATTGCTCTTCCGTTCTCCCTGGAATCGTTCAACTTAAGCGGATCACGCTAGCGCATTAGGATGGAGTGGAAATGGATAGATCCCACTAAAGTCTTAGTACTGCATGAGGGTATTATATTAACGGGCGTTCTGACCAAGCCAGATCGAGGAACACCAATTGTTGCAACTGTGGTATGACTTTGTTCATTAATTTGATGTATAATCTATCTCCCAACCTTTTCTTTTGCCCTGGCGTGATGATCAAATTCGTATACTGTGTTGATCCATAGAGCTGTGCTGACTAGGACTTCGGTCTTTCCAGGTTTAACCATGTTAGCAGGCAAAAGGAAAGCAGCCAGACAAAACCGTTACACCCATAGGGCTGTATGTCACTTTATTGACTAAACAGGATTACTTAGATGGTAAGACGATTCAGTGGGCGTGCAGCAAAACTATATTTATAGTTGCATCACTGCTGTCTTGTACATTTGGGAGAGGGTTGACATAGGTGTCTCCAAACAAACACTCCGATAGCCCAACGGTTGACCGTGGCCGCCGGCGTATAATTCTGTGCAGTCGAAAAACATTATTACATCAATAATGTTACTCAGAAGCTTGGTGTATCATCTACTATGCGCAACAATAACCGAAATGAGACGGCAATGTCTTACCCACTGTGCCCCGTCCTGAGCTAGCTCCTCACTACCAATTAAATCATGGATTTTGGCCCATTGTGGGGTCTTCCAAAAAAACTCTATTCCCGTTTGATTGAGTCAGTGGTTCCATGTATAGTCCATCAAGCCACCCTGAGGCATGTCCGTAGGCGCATAACACCGTCTGTCGAGACGTGAAATGTACATTCGCTGTTGGATCAATGCAGCAACGGCCGGCCGGAATGCTGCACCTCACTGATTGCGATGGAACTGAGTTGCCACGTTATTGATTTCGCAGCCGTGGGTGAAACAAGCCTGCTGATTGAGGTAGGCCCGCTTTCTACTGACTCGGTTATCCAACACTAGATGCTCAGGACCATGGTGTTCGTCTCATCGACGTGTCACTTCTCTGATGATAGGCGAACCATCCTGCATCAGCCATCGAGTCGTCTACGCGCTTACAACTCGGTTATGGCGAGTCTGCGATTTTTCCTAGTTTTTATGGCTCAACCGTGTATCACGCCGACTATACAAGGGACCAGTTTGACATTGGCGAGTGACCAGTTAGCTCCTCTAGGTAACTTCAATCTGTATGTTGGGCTCGTTTATTTAGCGTGGCTGGGTGTCTTCGTATAATGCGGCATTAGTATAGTCACTGAGGGTGATGACCATCTACTCCACCTATTAGCTGTTCAAAAGTTAGTCATTCCAAACTCCCGATTTCAGTTGGATGTGAACGACTTCACAGCGTGGACACACTCACGAAGCAGTCGTCGACATCTAGTGGATTGCGTGATCATGCCACGCTCGTGAAGTATCACACCAGTGCTGTTCGGTACTGGGTGTAGCACGAATCATACACTGATCAGAACCAAGCTGTTTAGCCTTACTTGCAAGCCCGTTTACTGTAGGTCATTTGAGCGGGTGCGAAGGCGGATGTCAGGCGATTGTCAGTGCATACGTCGTTTGTCTCAGAACGTTCCTGCATCCACTACTTCTGATTGTTCGTGCCAGTATCTCAAGAGGCGGATTGCGGAGATAACTCTCAAGACAGTTAGTGTCCAGTGACAAAAACGTCCAGACTGGTTCGACGACGACGATACAGTTATCCGCAGTTTTAATACGACTGAATAATGAAATGTTTGCTGTTTCCACTTTGGAACTAAACGTTAAAAACCAGAAGATCACAATCCGGGGTAGTCTTGTCAACTTACCGAACGAGTTCGCGAAATCTAAGGGGACGGGACAAAAGCAAGATGTGTTGATGCAAGGCTCTGCTGGTCGCCGACAACACAACGAGTTTTTCGACTCGCACAAAGCGGCCTTTTGTCCATTCGTCCAGTCTACTAAAGCGCTAGTGGACAGCGACCTGGCGATTGATGCACACGCTCGGAAGTTACCATAAAGATGTGGCACAAATACTATGGCAGCTTACTGAATCGGTCTGCTATCATTGGCTGGGTGACCGTAAATAACCTGCCAGAACAAGACATCGAGGAGTCACGTGGTTTTGCTCAGCCCTTACCAGAGATTTAAAGGACTGTTGGACAACTGCGGAACAGAAAGGCTGCGGGTAAAGGTGGATTGCTTGGGGAACGTTTTAAACGTGGCTACCCGGCTCTGGAACGCAGTCTGCTCCAGTTGGTTCACTCCATCTAAGAACAAGAGTTCAAGGGTGCCCTCACCGTACCTTTATTCAAAGGTAATGGGAGGATTTCTTTGAAGAATTCTGCCCAATCGATTTAATGCGAAAATTATGGAGACCACTGTTTCTCAAGGACAGTGGATTTCTCTGAAATCGCAGTATGATTGACATGGTGTTCACCACTCGGAAGCTTTATGAAAAGTAACGTGAACGCGACCAACCGCTGTACGCTCTCTTAATGTATCTCACCAAAGTGTTTGGTTCTTTGAGCCGTGAAACATTATGGACACTGTTGGGTCAGGTTGAATATCTTGGTAAGTACATCAATTTACTAAGTGCAGTCATATAACTTGATTTATAATGATTTTGACTTCGGTGGTATAATACAGGGTTGCGTCCTACTCCCCACCCTGTTTAGTTTATACTGGATGAGAATGTTAGCACGGGTGTTCTTCAGAACTCGGAGGACAGCCTCTAATTTAACTATTGCATGGATAAGCGCCTGATGTACATTCGACGCTTCAGTGCTGTAGACTACGTAATTCGACTATGCGCATGCTGTTGTTTGCAAAGGATACTACGTTTTTTGCGCTAAGGAAACAATAATTGCAGCGACCACTCTCGACTGTAGAGGTCTCGGCATCCAAATGTAAACGGGATGTCAATATCGGTAGGACATTTTTTCTTTCAGCCTTCTGCTGGCAAACCTGTTACCTGTTACACCAGAATTCTATGAACGTTGTGAATGGATACTCAGATTTCTACTACTTAGGTAGCAGTCTGTCGGTAGTTCTCCTCGTGGACTGAGAGCTGGCGTATCCAAAAATAGCGCTGCCTTCTGACCTCTAGAAAGACCGCATCCTGAAGTTGGGAACAAAACTGCTTTTCTACGGAGCCATGGTCCCACCCACAGTGTCGTACGGCAACGAGACGTGAATATCACATCTGCGGTGCTTTCGTTTACAATATCCGAGGAGCATCGTATAATTCAGATGGACGAACGTGATCTCGAACATCACAGAACTTCGTCGAGCGGGCGTGAAAGAATTGAACCCATATCGATGCTGAACCAGCTTCATCGGTTAGGTTACACACGCCGGAGCGGACCCTGAAGCATCTGTTTTACGGGTACCTAAAGGCAGGTGGATGGAACCTTGGCGACCGGAAGCAGCAATTCCTGGATGTTATTCAAGTCCGTCTTATTGTAATACCTATCCATATCACGCGGCGATGCAGCCTTAATCCGGACCGTTTTGAGAGGTGCCACCCAGATTGGTAACCGACAGCTGCGCGACCGTGAATTCAAGCATGCGTTATTCAGGAGAACTATAGGTGCCATAGTTCGTGGTAGGGTGACTATACAGCGTTTCAACGAATGTGGGCGTGAATGTGCTGGCCGTCTCCCATCAGTAGACCCTCAGCGTACCCGCAGTACCTGACTGACATAAGGAAAATGAGTGTGTTACTCACGGGCAAGCTAAGTTGATTATGTTTATCGTTCGTATAGAAAAACGACCCTCGTCACTTGTGAATTTACCCGGAAGTGATGGCTGTTACCTGGGTGGCTGGATTGCAGAGATCTTTACTCACATTCCTTCGGTCCTACTCTCTTGGTTTTTTTCTTAAATGCAGTGTGGTTCAGAGCGAGCCATTTGCAGTGAGGGTTATGCTCAAACTTCTTTTGACTCCAGTCACTGTGACACACTAACCGGAAAACAAATGCTATCAACCGTATTCACTGTCTGAATCATGTTTCTGTCCTCCAGTGCCTCAGTGTGTTATGGTTGCCACGGCCTACTAACTCATGTTTACCCTACCCGATTTGAATACCCTGTAGTGTAAACCATTAAACAGTGCCAGTATTTCAATTCAGTGTAGCCGTTTTACCTTCTCTTCCGTTGCCTCGTTGTGATTCGTCTAGTTTGGCGACTCGGGAGAATTGGGGCGGTACCAGCGGTACCTTTAAGTCATCTTCCTTTGGCATCGAGTCGCGAAGAACTGATACCAGGACGTCCTAAAGTAGAACAACGATGAGTTTTATGTCAAGCGCGAGTGAAATTATAGTTGTGTTTCGTTGCCTTTCATCCGAAAGCTCGTGTATTCCCTTTCAAAGATCTGTCTGGGTAAGATCACATATGTCATATCGAACTGGTTGTGTTTTTTTTATATGCAGGAAGCCTGATTGCTATCTGTGATTTCTTTAAGTCTTGTTCCTCAGTCGCTTATTTTCCAATTGTATTGGCGGCTTATTTCGCACCTAATGTTCCCCGATTCACAGTCTAGGAATGCGCCTCCGATGGCTGTTTGCTAACTCTACCTGCCGTTTAATTTCATCAACTAATTGTGGTCGTTTATCTGGGATCGTTTACTGTCTGAATTGCCCTGTTTGGACTTTATCAAAAAGAGTCAATCAAGCCCACAAACGTAGCACTGACATAGTTGTACATGGTGAACTTTCTATATCTTTATACGATATTCATGTTTTAATTTGAATTACACAACTCGCCACCGTCTAATTTTTTGCGTTTGTGTACATGGGGTGAACGTGTGAAATGCATGCAGTTGAAACAGAGTTCAAAAGTGGCTAGCTCTATGTTCGTTACAATCTGCTGATGTTGTTCATTCGAACTTATGTTTACAATACTTCTCAGATCTAATTACTAATGGATTGTTATTGCCCTATTGCTCAGTTAAAAAGTGATTCTCTCGCTATGTTCCTCTGAATCATTTGCTACCATTACAGGTTTTGTTCACAACCTTTAAAGATATCTTGGACTACAACCTGAATTGTTTATTCTAATGCATCTAGACCGGCTTCCTGGAAACAACTGGGAAGTCAGTGTGTAGTCCAGAAAATCTGTATGATGTTTCGTTGTTCTACTAAAACTCCGCAACGTAATGTTAACAGTCCTATCTATTTTTCTTCGCATTCATTTGATGTCTTTTCTAGGATTGGGGTAATCTGTGAGCATCCGGTCCATGTTTTACCCAACGCATTACAACAAACCAAGTTTAAATTCTTCCGCGATTTCCCTTTTTTTCAACCATGTCACATCAGTCCCACGGGTCTGCCTCTGTCAATTCCACGTTTCGATACCAAGATAACTGGGGCGAGGGCCTGTTTGATGTAAGCCAAACTGTTCTATGTCTGCTCAATGTGTCTGACGGGACGTGTAGTTGTGTGGTATCTCCTGATAATTTGCCTGATGTAGCTCCCACGAAGCCAGTCTGGTGTCCAGCCGATTCGGGTATTGTGTTTATGGGTTATGCATTGGAGGCCTACAGATTGGGATTGAAATATTGCACTCAACGTCCTTGCCGATTGTATCACTTAGACTTTGGTGAGTTTGCATCGTTAAATGCAAGCGAATGTCGTTTTCTTATTCAGCATTACGTTACACAGAATTTAGCTCACCACAATAATCATGTTTCATTTTATCACCACTGCATACCGGCTTTGCGGATTGGAAATTAAAATTGGTATGGTTTTTGATGTCCAACAATATATGTTATTTTACTAACAGACTCATAATCAGGTATGGGCTGCAGGGTTGTTAGTGGTTGTAACGAATCCTTGCCAGACAAATATCGGAAGGTTTCGTAAGCTCGTTTTACCTCCTGAACCAGTGCGTTGCTTGTTCGAACCTCCGTTGCTACGAGTTCTGTTTAGGTTTCAACAATCTACCAGTATTCAGCTGACACGTTATTTTGTTTTCTCCGTGATAACAAGCTCTACAGGGTGTAACGGTTTAATTTGATTTTTGAGCTATAACTCGCACGATTGGTACACAAGAGAACTTTCAGCGCCGTTTGTCGTTGTAACTATGGAATAAATGCAATCACAAAGGCACCTGATAGTCCCTCATCCATAACGAATCATTCACGTATATTTGTTCGTAGATATACATTCTCGTTGGTTTATATTTATTGATCTGTATTTGACAAGCAACTCATTTGAGCTCGCAGTAGCTCATTGATGATTAAGCCGATTTGGCCACGGATGTGTGCCTCACTTACGTCAACTGTTGCTATCTCGGTTCAGGCAGCCCGCCGATGTTCAGTCACCATGTTATCTATCATGACACGTGATTGCAAACGCCTTGTAGCTGGAAAGCTGACGTGTTACTGTTTCTGCTTGCCTCATGTACTCCAGGATTTTACCTACATTGGCTGAGCTGGTCTCTCCGATTGAGATTAGTAACTTAATGGTGAGTTATCAACCTACCAACTCAGAGCAGACATGTTGGTCAACGATCTTGCGTACGGCCCTGCTGTTCGTTTACTAGGTGGTGAAGGCACGCACGCATTAGCAGAAATGTCATCTGTTTCGTATGTTTATCTCTACTTCTTATTGTTGTGCTTCCTCGCTTAGTTGGGTTTGTAGTAGCTTAGTGGTTACGACCAGTTGTATTACCTTGGATTCAAATCCAAATTGCCAGTACTGCTCCTGTGTTTGGCTGGAAGACCTAGTTATATCCAACACAATTACGTTATAGAGTGGCACCAAGTGGCAGGTATCAGATGATACGAAAGCGATCAACTGGAGCAATTTTGAAACTCCATCATCAAACGCGGTACTCGTATGTCGGGCTGTTTCTGTCTGGTTGATGTTTACAGAACAAGCCAAGATCTCCGTACAGTTGTGGCGTGTTTACAACTTCATGTGGTTCTTTCTTGTTAGGTGTGCGTTTGAGCAACTGCACTGAAAAGGTCTGCTTCATTTACTTTCATCCACAGTCCGTTTTCAATTTTACCACTTATCCAGAAGGTTGATCGTGTGATCACCTGTTTCGTTATATCTATTCGTTTACTGATGAGTAGTAGGGGATTTTGATTTTCATATAGATTGAACAGCACCCACAATTGATCGCAGCTGTCGCATTTCCATAGACTTTCCAGTCGGCCCCTTTCGAAAGCGGCCGGTTGGAAAGTCTATGGGAATGCGACAGCTGCGATCAATTGTAGGTGATTTTCAATCTATATCTATTTGTGTTGTAACCTGTTATCGTAACGTCGGTGTCAAGGCCACAGTTTACTCAGATCTGACAGTTTCCCTTGATCGACAGATAGCTCTGATATAGTCATTCTCGCCGGAGGTATGAGCGCTCAGGTCGGCCGCCTTAGGAAGTCGAGCTTAGTTTGGGTGGCAGATTTCGGCTAGTATTACATCACTCGGTTAATGGCTGGTGGATGTTATAACTGTGCATCGAGCATAGGTGTGTTTTAGCTGGCATTACTTTGGGATATTGTTATACTCGACGCCCTCTTTCTCCGAATCAAACCTTGTCTCACATAGTCCACATAACCGTTAGTTATGGGTTGCGTAACTCCGTTCGGGACTGTTGTTCTTATTGAGACACATACTTGGATTCAGATCATGCGTTGACACGTTGCCGTTTTCTTACTTTCGCTGGACAACGATCTCACCGACAGCAACGGTTGATTGTTGAGAAACTGCCTATGCCGTCGATAAAGCATAAACACCATACTAACGTTGAACGCAAATTTAGCAGTTCCCACTCGGAAGATCCTAATTACTACTGGACTCAAACCTCACATAAAGTAGATACTGTTGTGTGTGGCACCTTGGTTCGTAGGTCCCTGGAGTTGTTAGATGTCAGACGGAACATTCATCCTGGCGTTTCATATAACAAGTGTAGGAGGGATATCCGCAGTAAGCTGGGACGCAGCCTGATCGTCGATCGTGGAGCTTGGCTAATGGGGAAAGTTAAGGAAATGCAAATCGCTCCCACTTCAGGGAACATTGGCGGATCCTTCAAGTTTATTCTTACAAATGACCCGTGACGTCCGTCTGTCAGTGAAGATAATAACGAGGAGGAAGGCACATTTATCCATGATAAGTTTAGGAGGTTTGCTTTTTGGACGGCATAATTTAGCGGCAACTCAGCTGATCTTTTCCTTCTACCGTGTTCTCGCCATAGACTCTTAATGTAGCACCGTGATCACTAGATTCAGGACCACCCATTAAAACCGAGGTCCACAAGTGCATTTCGGCTGTCGAATGTTGAATGCATTAGTAGAGACCTTAACTCAGTTGCTCCAAGTTGTGTGAATGACAAAGAACATCCTTCTGTACTGGGGTCACCCAGTAGTAGTCTATATGTTCAAGGAAGGAAGTTGTGGCTTTTGCGAAAACCATAGGGGGAATTAGCTTGATCTCAGTCACTACTTGGGTTCTGGCATCCACTATACTTCGTCAACTCACTGCAACTCAGGAGATAAACATCAGGGAAGAAAAAGCAGGGTTTAGTCCTGGACGCGGATGTATTGGTCAAACTTTCACTCTTCACGAATATCTGTAGCAACGTCATGTACACCGCTGGCCAATAATTGCCATTTATCTCGACTGTAAGGGTGCGCTCGATTCAGTCTGTCAATCTACACGTTTAGAGTTGTTTAAACTCAGGGTGTCCCGAACGAGTATATGAACACACTGTCGGTGCCTTATTCTCAGGTTCGGTTAGGTTTCAGGGCGAACTGTCCAGCAGTCTCAGCATCAGGAGCGACGTATTTCTTGACTGTCCACTTTCACCTATTTTGTTTAATATTTTCATAAATGAAATAATGCAGTACTGTGTGCGACACTCACAAGATGTCAACGTGGGCCTCCTACCTGGCCCAAGACCGACTGGTCTTGACCTTGCTTATACCAAGGTTTTGTGGTTCAGAGTACACTTAATGACGCGGTGCGCGGACAACCGATAGGAAGTTGTCTTACTGATGACGCTCTGTCTTCTCTTATAACTCGATCGTTTATTTGCAAGATGTTGACACCTTAATGTTGAAATGTAGGCGTATTTGTTTTTAGTGGTTAGGCCGTCTCCTACTTTTAGTCCTTGTTTAAGGCTTCACGGCCATATGAAAATTAATCATCGACGTAAACCGCTGATCTATTGCTCTGTTTGGGAATGATGATTATGTTGTGGATAATAAAGAACACGGTGACACAAGATTTCCTGTTCCGTGTTTTTTGTTATTCAGCCTATCGGCATTAGAAGATCCAATATTCATCAACATGTTCAACCTATTCATGTTCTCTACATTTGTTAACTTTACAGCATCACTCACGACCGTGTTTAGTTTCTTCTCAGCGCATATCCCAGATGTTTCACCCAATTATTTTACATCACCTTGATTTGTAATACATCTTTCTGATTATTACTGTTTTCATTATTATTAATATAAAATAGCTACTGGAAAAATCCGGCCTGTTAGCAACGCGCATAAATCCGCCGATTGTCCACGGTTCAGTCCGGATGGTAAACATTTGATATGGTTGGAAAACAATGTTGGAGGACCACATCAACAATGTCGTGCACTTATGGAACTTCGCTGGCCTTGGGATGGACAGACAATGCCGACAGTTATCGTTCCGGTGGTTGAAAAGCCGAAAGATCCCTCTGGTTTCCCAGGTCAGTAGTTTTTATCCATTGATCCGCAATCACAGATATGTTGATGGTATTGATATGTTATTGTTGTATTCTTTTTGATAATGTTTATCCAAACCCTGAAAGTCCCATTTCCACTGTATATCTTGAACCGGGTTTTTGGCTTGCGTAGCTCCGCACAAACGCTTCGCCCACTCAGATGCTTTCCGAGAGTTTTCACCATATACTGACCGACCGAATGCATCCTTCAGGGGTTACACTTTTCATTTCGTCACTCTGGTAGGACTTTTGCACATATCAAGTGTAACGTAGGAAATTGCGCCTCACTTGATTGTAGATGTTCGAGAGGTTTACCAACCTTGGGATTTGTGACAGCTCCGCGAAAATGTTTGCTGTGATCACAGGTCGTATAGATAAAACCTGGATAGCGTTTGTCGACCTATCACCGTCATTATCGCAGTCGTTATATTACATGCTGAGTATCTTATCTAGGTGTTTACATGGTCCTTCCGTACGCCTGCAAAACTAGGCCAGTACGTTCGGAGGATTTTCACAGAATTTATCTGGTCGACAGATTTCGAAACACTGAGGACGTGTTGTCGAACATCTGTTTAGGAATAACGAGTCCCACTATGTTTTCTGAAGGTCAAGGCTGCCCAGTGGTCCTGTGCTACATTCTTCGTTGGTTTGAGCGCTTCTTGTGCCGGTTACCCGCTTGCTACTTCGTGTTCTGTTTGTGTATGCTGCGTTATTCCTGAATCAATCTTAGTGCCAATCTATAATGGCTTAAGTTTGGGGCATAATAGCTTTGGCGTCAAAGCTTAGTTAAGTGTATAAAGCGTGAAGGACAACTAGCGCCCTTGCTTGAAGACGCTGCGGAACGTGACCAACGCTCGTGCTCTAACATTCATGTTTAAAGCTTACGTTTCAAAGGTTGTTTTTTGATTGACGTTAATTGTTCTTGCTTTCCGTAATGGTTTTTCCGTTTCCTTATCTTTTTCCACTGACTATTCCACTGATACCAACTACTCGGTGGCAAGTTAGCTAAGCATTGTAAATCTACACGATCTATGCGATGATTGGTCTTATCTCGGTAACATTTTTACCTCCTCTGCCGATTATGAAAAACACAGTATAACTAAAGAATTCGTTTTCAGAGATGGAGCATCAGGTTAACAACACCATGTTTACATCACAGCTCTGCAATTTTATGCGTGGATGCTACCAATGTTGATGAATTGGTATTCGTACAAATTGACTACCTGGCAAAGTTTATAGGCTGAACCCTGCAAGATTGGATTAGAAAAAACCGATCTCATCTGACGGGCATGAAAACCGTGCACATCGGCTTATTCGTCAATGGAAATACACTAGTTGAAACTCTCCTGCGTAGATTCCCAAGTGAAGTTAGTAAAACATTTTGCACCGCCAAACTACATGTCCACTTTATTTCCAATTCTGTTTTGTGTTCACACTCAAACAATAAAGTATCTGTCTTTACAACCTCGTTTTGTGTACACTGATTCATTTATTCGCGTGACACGAGTTATGTTGGCTTCAGTACCAGATGTTTAGTTGCGCGTGTCCGTGAACATTACCTGGCATGATTCCCTAGTGGAATGACGGAGCAGTTCAACAACTTCACACTTGGTGGATTCAAATCATACTATCAATGTGAAAGGCATTTTGTTCAATCTACCTAGTTAAGATAACTCAAATGAGGGTTGTGAGGTGCAGTATTCTGTCTACAGCTAAAACCATCGAAATATTTCACTAGAACCTATCCTGGTTGACCTAAAATCGTTTCGTTGAGGTTTTAGAACTACCGTGGTCAACCTCCACTCTGTAATTTTGTCAATATCTATTGTTCGAGTGAAGTCTTGATCACAGCTTGACATTGACTTGACTGACCCAATTAATCTGCCAGT
>JTDE01000802.1:47853-66105 GCA_014338405.1 Paragonimus skrjabini miyazakii
CCTCATAAATGATTTCACTGCAAAATGTTATAGATATGTTGTTTCTAGCCTGGCGGTGAATCGCTGAAAATGGACTTTTTCGCTACACTATATTTTTCACTACTACTCTGGGAATTCTTGTGTGATCTATTGGTCTCAGTTTATTTTCCCTTTTGCTTCGTTGACATCTCTTTCAGGCCTATACTGCGAATTACCGGAACGTTGTTGGACCTCGGACAGCAGTTGCGTCGTTCTTTCCTCTATCTGGGGCTTCCACCTAGCCCCGCTGATCATCCCGATTACGCGTCACTCGATCGATGAGACGTTCGTTTATCGCATTCCTAGTCCACCGGAGATTGAAAGTACGGTGAACCTGCGAACTGCTTCTAACTCAGTGACTGTGCTCGATGTGCACTATAATGTAGTCATCGTGAGCGCGAGCACCCTGTTGCATCCAACGTTTGTGTCCATTTTGCATTTACCAGAGCATGCAATCGAAACCAACTGGCCGACTTGGCTAACTGATTGTAGGTGTGTGTCTATTTTGTGTTTATTCTATTGGTCAGCGCAAACCTTATGTTTGTATTATCACTGCGACCAGTTTGGTATCTGTCGGTGTTGTAGACGACATTATTCTGTAAATAGGTTATGTACGATAAATACGAACGAATTGTGTTCATGGCGAGTTTCTGGGTAGGCATCTCGCCGATGAACAGGCATGATGTACGTACGCGGCCTAGCGTTGATCATAGGAACAAGTACGGATCAACATGTTCTACGGACAGCTTGCTGTACCCAGTATTCATTGGCCCATTATGCATTTACCTATGTGCTTGTGCACGCTTTGTCTCCAAATGTGTCACGTTTGTGTACTGCGCACTCCTGGACAGAACGGGCAGGGTAGTTCGTAGCACTGGATTTGTACTTATCGGACGTGCACACTATCAACGGAGTCAGCGTATTCCCTCTCAGAATCTACGGACGAAACCGGAAACATGGATAAACGTTGTATTCCATCTGTCTGTGAAATCGTCCACAAATTTCAATCAGACTAGCGTGGTCAGTCAATCATGCACGCTTAAAATAACTTTCTCACATACAGTCGCATGGTGGGAGTCCTGCGCAATCAATCTTTACTAAAGTCTTAGCATGTCTGAGTTTTGGTACTCCCTAAATGTTATTTAGTGGATACATTGACAAACTCGGTCACCGTGAGCAAACCTTTGGCGAGTGAACCACGTGAAAGATAAATTGGATGAAAAAACGTACCGCGTTGGCAAGAAGCCTGGACGTTCCTGATTGACATGTTCAGGAAACATGGCAGTTTCAAACGTTCCCGTAGCGGCGGTCAACGTAAACTAACCATTATCAGAGATGGCTGGTCCCCCCTGAACACAAATGAGAACCCTTTGATTATGGTCATGTTCTACTTGAGTAAATGACGCTTCTACATCCTTAAAGACCTTGCGATGACATTTAAGTGGCATGAAAATTCCCTGGGTGTCTCGGACCTGATCGGGAGACAGAAAAGCAAGAATGAATTAAATGGTGAGGCACTGCACGCGATTAATCATCCAGACAGACTCATCAGGATTCACGTCACATCGTCGTGATGGATGACAATGTGTAGATAGTAGGCGGATGGAAATGTGTTATGCAATTCACACACGCAGACTCATCGCAGAGGCTGGCCGCGTTCCAATAAACCGGCTTGGTCTGGGGTGAATTATTTGATGCTTGCATACTGTGCCGACCACCCCACTTGATCGACCACTGAGAGTTATCCCAGCGATCAGTCATTTGCATTTTTTCCCGGGGTGTGGACTGAAGGGGAATTTTTTACCCGGATGTGCTTGCATTGTACTCTTTCGGACAGATTTCCTGTGATTTTACCGAAGCACTTTGGTCAAACATCCACTTGTTCAGGGTGGATAAAGCACTGTTGTTGTTGTTGTTGTTGACTCGTCGTTGTCGACTGTTCACATATGGTTTGATGAACACTGGTCATCCATCCAGCCCCCGTTCCTTTCTCGCTGTTTTACGGGACCGTCAGTCGTTCATTCAACTCAGCACAATTCCATGGTGCTTAGCTCGTTGATAAACAAGAACCAACACTTTTGAGCGAAAAGACGGACTGAGGCGTCTCAGTTTTGTCTGAAAAAGTTAGATTGAATATTGCTTGTATGGACAGTCTGGAATATACTACTCTGTGTTACCGTAAGTATTATCATAGTGCAAACAGTAATGCACCGCCAGCCGATCTTATTGTCCCCAACGTTCAGTGATTAGGCCTAATAGGACCATACTGAGTCGGTTGAACTAATAGAAGTCATACGTAATCGAATGAGAAATAATGTCTAGATGAATGACTGAAATTAATTAAACGTTGAGTAAACGTTTGTTGTTGAAATGTTTGAGTGACTTACTACTCTGTAAATATGTAACTAGTGTTCCTGAACCTATCGGAGCTGTACAGGTTGAACTGTGCAAACTATCTAATAGTCTTATCCATTACTCTACAATGCGCTTAGTTTCGTCGTACTAAACTGATCCGGTAAGCATCATGTCCACAGACAAAACTAACGTCCATTGTTAACTAATTCTGTATCATTTTCGGCGAATGGTCTGGTATCTTGGTTTTTGCACATTTCTGCATTAGGCTACAGTTTACACACTTAGGTAACTTTTATCTTCGGGTCCGTTTTGAAAAAAGAAACGCTTTATTTCTCTTTTGATCTTATTGAAACTTTTCAGTAGTGCCTGACCTTGTCCTGATTGTAGTGCATAGAAATACGGTTGTTTTGTTTTTGTTTCACATTAAGCACTATTGGACCCTCGTATCTAAACGTTCAGCCACAATAGTTTGAAGTGATGTTCAAGTTCATTTTGATGGGATACATAGTAACAGTCTTGTTACTTTCAGTCGATGATCATGATTGCCATGTGGGACGGTGAACTGAATCGACGGACCGTCACCTCGACTAATTACTTCCGTAACGCTTCAGTGTGGGCCTGTCGTTTCAGCCTTATAACTTTCGACTCGGTTGGCGGATAACGCCATCTTGTGTTCGTACTGTCAGGCAGCTAAAGTAACTCCACTGCCAACTGTATCGGTGAGCACCAACATTTCGAAAGACTGTGCCAATCAAATACTGTGAACCCCAGTGGATTGTGCACGACCCACGAACCACGAAACGGCAGTAAAGGATAATAGAGAACACAATAACGCACCAAACCCACCCGATCCCTCGACCTGACAAGACCGGTTAAAATGCCACCCCGTTTGCATAAAACTGTGTTATTGAGTGCCACGTGAAGCAGAGAACAATTATTCGGGTGAATATGACGTCCGTATTTTATAAACGGTACAAAATACATAAAATTTGATTCCACATTTGTGTTCTTAAGATTAGATTCGTGTTAACTTCAACATCTCTCAGCGAAGCTCAACGTTAGAGGCACGAGATCTATACTCTTAATAAGACGTCACTTGTCACCCAAAGTTTTCACCACAAAATTTTTACCACAGAGTTGAAAGGACTATCACTAGAGTGTTTTGACATTTTTTATCAGATGGTGTAACATGTAATGCACTGTATATCCAATGAAGATCACACGAAGTTTATTATTCTGAATTAAATTAAATGTGTAACACAACGTGAGATTAATTGCTTAACGTTTGAACTCTCACTAAAATCGGATCAGAATGCTGCTTAATGGAATTTGCCATTTTACCGAAAACCAGACGTTCGGCGTCATGTGAATGAATCACGTGAGCCATGCATGCGAACAGGGGATTTTTGTGGACCTATTTGGCCGTTTGAGTAGATTAAAACTGTGGCACCGATGGATTTATTGGTTAGTTCTTCTATCACACCCGATGTAAATGTCATCATTTTGGAGCTGTGATTGACGTGGAGAGAGGGACTGGAGAAAGTTCGGTTCACATCACCATATCGATGTAACCACCAAAGTATAAGTATCATGCCCCTCTCTTGTCAGCACGGCCTACATGCGGGATAAGCATCAGATGAGCTGATTTTTCTGTTCAAGTGACATTTGTCACTTGTATCTCATAGCATTCCGATCTTACTTTGATTCAGTTATTCCTATTGTGCAGCTATTCTTCCGTGTTGTGTGTTAGGTTGGTTATTTCACCCTACACGACAGAGTGGATGAACATTATGTGATTTTCATCAAGCTTTTTTGAACACAAAACTAAGATTACTGGTGAGTAGTCGGGGATTTGGTTTATTTCAGTTTGAACATCACTCACAGTTGATCGCAGCTGTCGCATTTATATAGACTATCCAGTCCGGCCCCTTTCGAACAGCAGAAGCACTAGACTCGAGTTTCGCTCTCATTAGAGCTCATCATTAGTGCATATCATCGCCACTGCCTAGACTTGAACCACAGACACGCTGTTCATCAGGCAACCGTGTTTACCACTGCGCCATTGACCTCACGTTAGGCACGACCGAATTATCATATGTAAACGCTCAACCACTTTCGCTTGTGAGTAATGATCAGGTTGCCCGATCGTCTCGAAATGGATACACAGTAACTGTCCTTTTGACTCCAATCGATAACCCCGCGATTAGGACTTCCTAGACAGGTCGAAATCTCCGATCTCATTAAAAACTAGGAGTTCAATTATATATGCGTTACACCCTCCTATGGAAAAAAACTCCGGTAATAATTTATTTAACTCTTTGTGGTAGAAATATACAGTTGTTAAGTCCTGACCACATCTGTCCTTTCTTTACTCTTTACTCTGGAAGCGATGTAATCACTGTTACGGAATTCGGATCGCCTAGTATGTTCACTGCATCACACAGAACGGATAAAATCTGGAACTAGGGCTTTCAAAAGAAATTGTTTATTGTTATTTTAGTGTTTAATCACCAGTCTCATTTTACCAGCAAAGCAATATTTTGATTCCTGGTATGCTGTCAAAATTGTTGAATGTCCATATCATTTATTTTCTAGTATGTGTGTGCAAGTACAGTGTGAATCGAAAGTAGAAAACGTTTGTGAAAAAACCTGATCTCGGGCTGTGAACTAGATTATATCAATATGTGGACCTCCGGCGGTTGTGGTTGAGTGTTCCAGTTGGGATGGGCACCTCATCTCGAATTTTATTCCGTTATTTTTACTTCAACAGTGCAATCAGATTTCGCACAAAACTAGAGTAATTATGTTCGTCACTCTGTTGGTTCAGGGACCACGTTGCTTCGTGATCATTCCAGCTGGCTGAGGCGATTGGACTGCGCAATATTTGGGGTTTACACAGGTATCACATTGAACCATTGAAACTAGTTTTTCACCGATCGGTTGATCAGACCTGGTGTGGGCGGGAGCATATGTCCATTCTGTCTGGAATCCGTGCCGTTTCGTGACCGTCTCGCATAGTTGAGATGAGCAAACGTTTGCCAGTGTTACTACTCGAGATCGTTTTTTTTAGATATATGGGCTAATTTCGAAGCATATTTCCTTCGTGAACGATTTGGGTTGTCAGGATTACATCGGCCTCAAATTGGTACTAATGGTACAGTTACAACAACGAACTTGTATCGCACTTTATAAGTTTACCAGCCAAAAATCTTTCACGTCTTTTTATCACTGTTACTCGTTACTTGCTAGTGCATGTCTACACTTCTGTATAGGTGGACGTCCTACAGTCAGCAAGCTAGGAAAGTACTAGGTAACATCGAGATGATCGTTGAAAATTCCCAGCGATCAGAAGGACTTCATTTTGCGAGACTAGTTTTCACATCAAGCTTTGTCTCCGTTGTCTGTTTTTGACTTAGTTCTAAGAGATGCTGTGTGTAGTTAGCTAGAACCGCTGAAGTGTATAGCCGCATGCCATAGTCAATGGAGAGAATCTTTCTGTTTGTTATGTTAACCATCCTTAGTTCGGGTAGCCGAATGGGCTAGTTCAGTGACACCGGGTGAACCTCCGATCTGTGCATCATGAACCTCCTGATCGTTCAAATCACTAGTTACGAATGCTATCCAGGATGGCAATGTACTGCAGTCGGCAGCTTGCTTCTATCTTCCAATTTTGTTACTTATTCGCTCGTTTTTATTCACTTTTATCTCCTAGGAATTCCACGTCACTGTTAAGGCGAAACTAGCGAGGTTCACCTGACGAATAAGTAGTCGTGAACACTGAGCAGTTATATTATCAAAGCGTGGCGAATTCATGGTTGCAATAAGATATTCCATAAAACGCTACACAAGCTCTTTTGATACATATATGGCACATGCTTCCCCGCCACCGAAGGATTACAAATGCTCCAACTGAAGTACGTATGCTCCCGAACAGTTTGTCGTCTGTCGGCATGCTGTTCGGATAGCTTGTGGATATCATCGGCCTTCGCCGACCGTGAACAAATCCCGTGGTAGTCGTACGGAATCATCATGGTGATCACGGATTCCAACGGATGTGTGGCTGGGTCCCATTGGGTTGCTCCCGTCGCAGTCTCAGACAAGGTGCATTGAGCATCTTGGATTAGTGGACTCTAACCGAAGGGCGTACGAAGTGAACTACTGGATTGAATATTTCGTGCTTCACTCCGACGCCTTGCGGGTTGTCTTTTTGAATCAAAGACCTCCCTCTCCGAGCTGGACGACCAGGAAATATCCTGCCGACATATCAATTATGAACTTGACGACTACGAATTCTGTTTCTTGCCTTCGCTTTAACCGAGGTGTCGTTGGCCGAATTCGCTCTCATGCCACACTCTGCCGTTTGTCCCACTTATCTTGTTTCTGAGTGGTGTTAGGCTGGTGATCGGCGTATGACATCGGTTCGGGGCATACATACCCTGATGTTGATGCTCGCTTTAGTTTAGCTTTTTATTCTTACTGACTGGTCCCGAAGGAGAATGGACACCTTTGACTGCCGACGCCATTTGACATGGTGAAAACGAAAATCAACGGCAGTTTTGTCGCCGTTCTCCGCAGCCATCAATTCTTTTTCTTTTCCTTTATATTTCTCTCTTTTCGTATCCCACGATTCACCTTTTCTCCCCGTTTTTTGTGACACGATTGCCGGTTTGTGCAATTTAATTGCGCTACTTATGAGCATATAAATGTCACTATCTACACTTCTTTGAAACGAACAAAAAATTTCTACAAACCCTTCAAATCGTATGCAGTATAAAATTCAAAAAACTTGTTTAAATTCTCCATCGTTGTACACGTTGCTCTACGTTTCTCATTATTATTCTTTGTTAACGGTATTTGCTGCATGATACCAATTTCACAGTCTGTTCTCATACTTGTTTACTAATGATTATAACATGTAATGCATCGTTACTGTGATTGCTACGCAATGAGCTGTTTGTTAACTGAGTTCTCAGAACGACCATTAGTTTAGTGCCCTTTTTTAAAACGTTATATACTTTTTGAGGTTTTGTTCAAGGTGGACTATGTAGGATACCGCATTTTGATCGAATGTACATTGCTCGTTTTTTCCCCTCATTAGATGGCTCTCGATTCCACCTGGTTTACCGAATATGGGCATGCAAATGCCACACGTAACTGGATCAGCATGTTACATCTTGCCCGTTGAATCGACGGCAGAGGCACACCACAATTGTACGGAGTCGTTGTTAATTCAACCACTCATTGACAGTTCTGGAAAGCTACAATCTGTTACCGGTGGGTCTTAGTTACGCCGACGGTTTAAAGCCAATAAACGTTGGTTCACTTTGAATTTTAACATCGTTTACATTGAAACTACATAAATGGACAAATCACACGAGTCTTCTGTGACTAACATCTTAGTCGTCAATATTCTTATGTTCAGTCAGTTTCAATTTTTTTTCCATCTTTATTTTTTGGGACTACCGTCCTGCCTTTAAAACTAATTACATTCTGGTGCATTTTTATCTCCGCGTTGTTGCGGTAGACATATGCTTGTTTTCCCCTACTAGGTACTGGCGCGCAATAACGGCCAGACAGATTGATGATTTGACGCGTACGGGCAAATATTAGTGTGCGTAGTTAGCAATCGTCGTTCACTTCTAGAGGCTTGCGCAGTGTATGCTTGAATAGATTAGGATCATTGGACTGTGAGTGAAACGTGCTACTCGGTGGAACGTAACAGGAACTACATCTTTTCCCTAAATTTAAAACGACTCTAACCCGTCCAGACCTCATGCATGATACCATTGTGCACCTCTACAAACCAATTCAACTGCACTCTTGGCTGTTTAAATCCTGACAAAGCCATTCTCAGCGTCAGATTTGTCATCTGATAATATTCAGTTGATTCACAAAAAAACAGGCCCTGCTACTGAAATCTGGTTCATTTCCTTCAATAGTAATAGTAGTGTCCTCCGTTTGAAGGAATTTGTTTCGTTTCCTATTGGATCGTCCTTTTTATTACGCGCTCAATCGTTCAGCCGAAAACCGAGAAGATGAAGAGACGTGGCAACACCGTTTAGTGAAAGAACGAATCAGAATTATGCCACAGGGCTCTAAATTTATAAGGCGAAATGATTACCCATACATGTTCGACAAGGTGCAGAGCAAATCAAATGAGACGATCGTACATGGCAGTCAGGGCGTTAGGACAAATCACGTTACAAGTGGCATCAGAAAACAAACACGAGAAAACAGTTCAAATAACGCGAATGCGTTCGACCACACGGCTGCAATCTGATTAGCTGAGTGGAACCATACCACCATCCACGACCATACCATCCGAACTGGGCCGGCCGATTGATATGGCGTGATGCGTCCTGGCTGCTCCGTTAAAAGATGCGCCTCCTAGCACCCTTCCGAAGTGAGCTCTGAATATTCACCGCAAACAAAGCGTTCGTAATCGTCTAAATTCTTGATTCGGTCACTAGTATTATTCATTTAATCAGTGTGCTATGTGTAATTAGTTACAGGCATACGGGATCAGTACCACAAAAACTACAACGGAAACTAACATCGTGGGAAGCTAGAAGATGAGGGAAAATGACGAAAGAATTAATGAAAGAAAGAAAATTAACATAGAAAACTGACTCCTCTAACTACGATTTTCAATCATATGTCAAGGTGTTGCTGACCAAAGTTGCTGGTTGTTTTATGGGCCTACTGGAGCAATTTTTGGCTTAAGTTTGTAGGTCTCGACCTCAAATAAGTTCCAGCACAATCCAGCACCCACAGACAGATTAGTAAGTGGTAAGCAATGAGTTAACTAACGTAGAACGTGAAATAGGGCTGACAGTCTCATCGGTCAGTAAAATCTATCTTTACCAAAGGCACACCAACCAACTTCGTTATTTCTAATGTATTGTCCGGATCACACGCGATTCCTTGGCATTGGCAGCAGTACATTGGTGGTTGATATTGATGTTTTCTCACCATGTGCCTGAGAAATGAGTCGCATGCACGAATAATGTTTCAGAAGTACTGAACAGATACTCTGAAAACTCCGGGCGTAAGGTTTCCAGGTTTTACAGTCGTGTATGAGGTTACTACGTACGAGTGCACTATACATGTGGTCGTTCAAGGGAATACAAGCCATATTCTTCTCTTCATTCTCATGTGGCAATTAAAACCCAATGTCAAGCACTAACATTGTTGTCGATGCTGTTGCTGCTGCTGATAACGATGCTGAATTGAAGTGCACTTGTTGACAAATGTAACATTAATAGTCATGGAAAATGTGGATAACTGTCTACCCGAAGGGTGATGGTTTTGTTTGTGTGGGTGTGGGTGTGTTGTGTTTACATGAATCATGTGACCGGTGTGTGATAACGTGTTAATCGGGTTACTGGGATATGGGGTTTCAGACGGTTTACACATGGTTGGCCACGAGAGGTGTAGGGCCTGTACGAATTTCTTTTGGGCACACAGTTGGGGGTTGTAGAGTTTGATAGCGATTGCCTCTGCCGTAGACAACAGTCTCGCTCTGACAACTCAGGAATGAACGTGGGGCACTTTGTAAATAATTTTGAACGCTCTGTCGGGCGTGATTTGGTGACTTGTGTCGATCAGATGCGATCCGATGACACTTGAGATTGGTTTCGTTACACCATTCCGTAGTCATTTGAGAATGTGCTCACGGATCCCGCTTGGTAGTCGCCCAGTAGTTTTCCCAACGTAACCTGCTTGGCAACAGCAGGTATGAGAGTAAGTACAGAATGACGAACCGTCCGGTCTACGTTGCAACAACACACCAAGGAAAGACAAACTTTCATCTTTCTCTTCTTCCAGAGTGAGTTGTATATTCGGGTGTGCACGATTAAATGTCAGTAGAAGGCCTTGCGCATCAGTGGAGTCTTTGATCACGTCGAGTGTGTCATCGAATGTGTCATCTACATAGTGTCTGTAGAACAGAAATTCGGATATTGCGGGTCCTAACTGATTCAGCCCCACTTTGACCATAAATATGTCTGCGAGTAACGGGCCGGAGTGAGTGTTTTCGGTAACCAGGTTCCATCCGTTCACTTTCTTTTGAACCTCAGGTGGGGTTTGCTGTACTCTCCGTGGTTGTATGACAGTTGAGCATCAATGTCAACTACTTACTTATTGCTGTCTATGCCGATGAGGATGATGTTTGAGGTCCCATTTCTGCCCTCTTTTATTTATTCGGTAGAGTTTGTTCTTCTAATGGTTATGTGATAGTTAAGCATTCGCGTATTGCTGTCGACGATGACAATGATTGGACCGTACGGTTCCACAACTTCAACGGTGAATGAGACTGGACCATCTTAGCTTTCTCCCTATAAAGAGTGATAGTAGGCACGTTCTCTTACATCCCATGTAACATCTTATACTTTCTATACAAAATGTCACGTCAAACTGTCTGATCTAAATCGGTAATCTGTCAAGGTAGGTTTACCTGTTGATTGAACATCACAATTGAGGATAGAATCACTGCATAGTTTGAGCTACGATATGCCAGGCAGCTCCATCGTACTCCACATTAGCAGTTGATGGCCGGTAGATAGATCACCACAAGACCTAACTCACCCTTAAGTTTTACAGTATAGTTCTTGGAAGATGTTAACATAACTCTTAAGCATATCTTTTCTTATTAGATAGTATGAAAATGCGACATCCATGCCCATTTATTTCCTTCTACAGAGTATTTAAGTGTCCCAGCAGTCCGATGTCTGAACTTTTCTGTATTCCTGTAGCTTGCCATATTGTCATTTATCCCCTATGAGTAACGATACTTAGTTGACCGCCGGTCAGTTGGTAGGGCATTTGAGTAATTCGTGTGTTCAAACAATCCAGTTATCGTCTCTGCTACATGAGTCATGGGAACAACGGGAAATTGCCTGGAAGTAGTTGCACTCTCTTTCGTTTGTGGAACGTGGTTTCATCACGGGCATGTGAATGGGTATTATGATCACTGGTACGGTTGAGCACAGCTATCTTAGGAATCCAGTTGATTTGCTGGTTTCAACCAGCCACACTGACAGAAAATTGTTATGTTTTAAATGTTTCCATGGTGTTCATTCTCAGTTCGGTACTTGCGACTGGTTTGGTCTGTGAATGGACTTGCATATTGACAGTTCTGTCTAGCTATCTGAAATGGATTAATCAAGAAGAGGATGTAACTGGTCGTGGACTGCCGGATTGATCACCGTGTTACATTTGCACCATAGATCCCATGGTTTTTCTCATCGAATATGGCAAAGTGTTTTCGGATATCCTCATTGTCATAATTAACAACAACACATCAGTGATCTGCCTTGATGCTTAAATGTCATCTAGCCGTACGATGGAGAAAAAGCCATGTGTCTACACGTTACAAACAGCAACGTCTCGAGAGAGCGTAGGACGGTTGCTGAGAGATAACTTCACAGAACAATTCGGTCAAACCTCCACGATGCTACACCTGGTTAATCACCACCATCTGATGTTCATAGACAGAAGTCAGGTAGGTCATGCAAATCCAAGTGTGGATGACAGACATGGCCTGTCGACTAATTCCACATTAATTAACTAGTACCCTAACGATGACGACGGCGATGGCGGATGTGATCCTCGGTTGTTGCGACTAATCTTTTCTGGGTTTGGGGAATCTGACAATATAGGCTCCACACGCGACCTTGTTTGTCATGTGGGAGTGACTGCGTCGTAGTATCAGTTACTGAGAAAACCAACGGTTCAGAACGGTTTGAGCCAACCGTCAACAATGAAATGGACATCTAGTCCGTCAGCTGAAGACACCGTATCGCTTACGGTAGATTCGTGTGAGTAGATCTCATTTTCAGCAGTGATTTGTGCGCCGTCACGTGATATTGACAGATGGGGTCACGATCATACGTACCGGACTGCCGTAAAAATGTACTGGTGAATACTTGAACATAAAGATCACGTAAGTAGTTTAGGTCCGAAGAAATCACACCTGTCAGCAGTCCCCTAGGTCGGGCTGGTTCCTTTGTTTCTTTTCCAGTGGTCTGACTAGTGGATAACGGTAATTCACACTAATCTGATAGCAAACACGGGGTTTAGGTATTTTTTCAGGTACCACAGGTAGCGCCTTTTCTCATTCTTCGGCTACTTTCTCTACTCTACTTTTCAAGAACGGTTTTGTTGTTCGATAGTGATGAGTTTTGCTTGTTGTGGTTCTATGCTCATCTTTCCTTCGCAGTTTCTGATCCAAGACTCACTGATTTCGATGAATGGCTGCCCTTGGTTCACTGCTCATCTATTCATGGTCTTATCGTCTATCCTCATGGTGGCCCTCATAGCGCATTCACTGCCACCTGGTCACCCCTGATCGTCGGGCTTGTTGCTTGTGGTTTTGCTTGTTTACTGATTAACTACCGTGGCTCGTTGGGCTATGGTGAAACAGCTGTTCGTTCACTGTTGGGGAAGATCGCTCAGAATGATGTAGACGACTGTTTTCAAGTGAGTCCACAATTCGTTCTTCTCCTATCACTAAACTGAACAGTAATACTTGTTATATGAAGCACGGTAGAAAATATTGACGATCGCTAGCTTTATGTAACACACCTCGGTTGTCGACGCATGGATATACATAGAATCTAGATGAGACGGGGTGATTTGAGTTCAATCATTTACTTGCTTTTTGCTTATTGTTCCAAGTGAATAACTTCTCCAAAATGTTGACGTTTGTAGTCACAACAAAAACGGCAGTTTTAGGAGTAGCTCTTGTTAACAGAAATCTAGTCGGTCATTTTACAGTGATTCTATCATCATTCCATAACTCGTTTATCCTTGTTTTTTTTTAGTAGGTGCCCCGCATGATGCCAACTGTGAAGTAAATCTCATGATGAGTAGGGTAAAATGAAGTTACACTAAGTGTTTTTATTAAAAACTAATCATTTTTGAATCACTGTCTACATCGTTATTCATTGCGCTAGATGTACGTGATACAAGTATGAAAGACCAGTGTGCCGTGAGCGTTGCCCTCATCATCGTCATAGCAGCCATGAGCCTGACTAGAAGATACTGTGACTCGGTCAGCCGCTTATCTCAGCAGTGGTATAGATTGTCTTAGAAGAAGAAGAAGACGTTATTGAAAAGGTTAAGGAATACGAAGCGGAAGAACTAGTAATGTTACGTATGCAGATACGCCATTGACTATGGCATATTGCCATTTCAGATAGCGTTTCTAACCAGCGATCTGAGTGATCACAAGGACCCCAGGTAGGCAGGCGACACGTACCCGCATTGCTTAGTGGAACAATGAAGGTTTTTATGGTTCGTGACCACCACGTGGTTTCATCCAATTGTTGGTGGTCTCAGTATATACGGTAAACACTCAGCTGGAATGCGGAGTACATGACCCAATCATCGGAGGCTGTACAACGTGAGTTGTTGACCAATTGATCGTGCACCTCGAGCGTTCCGGAATACGCATCGGCGAACGGTCACATTGCTCACACGATCAGTCCATTTAATGTGGACTATTTGGCGGAAACAACGATGGTCAAACACACCAGTCTGTTGACATCTTCGTTGCGAACAGGCAACGTTTCCGAACCATAGAGCAAAACAGGACATACATAATTACTGTATACCCTTAATTTTAACGGCAGCTGAACGTTTCTTAAACTTCACAGTTGATGCGGGTTAACCCTTGCTATCTTCGTTGATATCTCACCAACACTATCATGAGCTGACAAGACGGTGCTACCCAAGTATATGATTGTGTCCATAGTCTCAAGTGGATTGACTTCAGTAAACAAGGTAAGGATGGGATTGTCTCAGTATTGCAGCACTTTGGAGTTGCGAAGGGCGTTTCATACAAGTCAACCCAAATCACTTACCTTGTTCAATATGATCTGCTCGTCTGTGGTAGGGGAGGTAACTAAAACAGTATCATTCATGTCGGTCAACCTGGCGCCAGCATGAATCCCAGCACCAAGGTCACCTTCCAGTGTGTCGGATAAAAGTGAACGAAAAGGTGGGATTGGACACCCTTGACGCACACCACTAGAAGTGATGAACACCTCAGAGTTGTCCATAACTTCTCACCCTGCTTGCAGAGTGAGCATACATGGATCGCAACAGGTTCACATATTTCCATAGTACTCCCTTGTGAAGAAGACAGCTCCAGAGAACGTTAAGGGCAACTAAATCCAAAGCAGCCTTTGGGTCCAAAATGACCATGACCGTCGGCTGCTTGTAAGAGTGCTGATGTTCAAAGATCCGTTGCAAAGTAAAAATGTTATCAACGCACCCTCGACCGGATCGGAATCCTGCCTGTTCTTCGTGTATCTTCTGGGCTTAGTGAGCCGATGTAATATAAGACCAGTGAGTTATTCGATCGCAACTGACACTAAACTGTCACCTCTGTGGTTGTCACAAAAACTTCGGGCCTCTTTCTGAAAACGGGAGTTATTGTCGATATGAATCAATCACGAGGTGCCTCTTCAGTCTCGCAAATCGTCTTGAGGAGTGTTGTCAGTTCTGATATCAACCTCTCCCCGCCATCCTTGAAAAGAGAAGGAGGGAGGAGGTCTGGTCCAGGAGCCTTATTACGCTTCAATAACTTGAGCTCCAGGACCACTTCTGCTTCCGACGGAGGACCGTCTGGAACGAAGTAGCTGACCATTGGGCTATCATGGTCTACATGGTCTGGTTGAAGCTAGCTGAATTGTTCTCCAAAATGTTCACCCCATCTGTCTAGTCGGCGCGATTGGCTGGTGATAAATGGGCTGTCTTTTCACATATGGTCTCCTTTACACCGAATCGATGGCCAGTACAACCGCGGATCAGGGGAAAAAGGCCTTCTGGTTAGCGTTCTTTACACTCTTCTCGATCGGATGTCAGTTAGTCGTCCCACATCTACGAGTATATGACCTCTAGGCAAATGTCAAAACCAAACGGGCATGCACAACATCACGATCTGAGTTCAGGTGATTGCTCCAAATGCACAACAGTCTTTGACAAAGTGACAGCACCTACTACTGGCTGTTGTGTGACCGAGTTGTGTGTATGGCTGAAAAGTACAGTCAATATAGCACAATACCTCCGACCAAGTTGAACATTATAATCGCCGGCTAGTTTGATAATGTCAGTGTTTGATCTGCTTGAGAAGATCGACAGGGGCATCGTAGTGTGCATCTTTGTCAGCATCCGAACAGCCATCTGTTGGAACGTACGCCGACACAAAGAATATACGACACTTTTCTGATTTGCGTTTACAGACATAAACCGATGTATTGAGTCTGACAGCACGTAAGCAAGTGTTCACTGGGATCAAATCGAACAGATTTTGCTCTGCTCTGGAACTTAGTGTGATCCTCACTCCAGCATGACCATGAGATTCAGGCTCGGCGTCATCAGAAACCCTGAGAGAGAAGCGCTTGAAGCGACAGTTATCTAGAGGTGAGTCCAGTGAATAACGGTGCTAGAATCGTAGACTCGTGTCTCTGACCCACAGCACACATCAAGCTCCAGACTTGAAAAAGTACTAACCAGAACAGCTGACTGATCGTCCTGTCGGATCGTGCGGACATTGAAGGTGCCAATCTTCACCAGTTATCTTGGTTTTAGAAATCACCTGTCACCAAGAGGCACAGGGAAGACAGAAAGCTTTTGAGACAAAATAAAAATAGAAGTCTGTTGGTCGAACAAAAATTTCTAATGCTTTCCGGTCGTTTTTGCCGCGGAAGAGGGTTTACTTGAGGGACCCCATCCCGAGTCTCTGACTCAAAAGTCTGACCTGCGAGACAACAGTGTACAAGGCTTTCTTGGGGATTCTATCCAGCGCCATTGACTCAAGAGTGACTGACTGGGCGGTGTGGGGGCTTGTCTAGCCCGAGAGCGCCGTGAATAAGACATTGATGTCTCATTCTGAGCACTGTTGCGTGCAGTGAATATCTTTGAAGCTGTGTCAAGTCTTTGAATGATACTGAAATTTTTTTTATACCATATTGAATGGCTCGCCGGCGGTTACAGTGAACCGTTGCGCGATCATAATGCTCTTTGCTTGAGGGTACATTTTCTAACCTCCCTCTTCCCGATTCAGAAGAAAGCAGTGCTGCAACTGTATAGTTCTGTTGTGTGATCATGGACCAGACCTCTCTATCTGAACACTTCCACGTGGTCTTTGGTGCGATATACAACTCTATGAGTTTAATTACTTTTCATCTGATTGCTGCTTTTTGATTTGTCTGACAAGGCTACACCTGTTAGGATTGCAGTCCTAGTCAGCATAGCCCTCTGAATCGATGCACTGCACAGACCTGATCACCACGTCAAGGTGACGTTTTGCTAAAAAGATGTGAGGATTGGTCACTTTCCGGTGGTGTGTATCGCAAGTCCACGTGGACAAGGTAATATCTGCACTTGAAGAACTTCACATCAATTACACAAAAGCGTGGCTTCGTTAGAACTTTGTTTCGCAGAGTTCGACGCATTTTGACCGAGAATGAGTAAGAAAATGAACTGACGTTACTGCACGACACTCTGGTAGAAAATAGTTACCCCACAAGGTTAATTCGAAAGTATTCCACCCCACAACTTTCGCGATTTACACCTATTACTCTTCCTCGCAAGCCTGTCTATCTAACTTTACTTTTAAAAGGTTACTGTGTTTTAGTCCTGATAAAATGCCGTTTAGATGCAGAATTCAAGCCTACATACAACGCTACTCGATTGGTCCACGTGGATGAAACTACCCGCGTTCCAACTATATCTAAAAGAGATCTGATGTCCTTTTCCACCCAGTCCAGTATTGTGTATACGGCTGACTGTGTCTGTGGAGGCACATACGTCGGCAGAACTAGGAAGCATCTCGGCACACGCATTAACGATCACATACCGAAATGGCTTTTGAACTCGGGGCTCGGTTGTGCCGTCAGTGCTATTACAGAACACCTACTCAGTTGACCCAAGGATCATCTTCAGAGTGTTCTTTAGACTCAAACTAAAGCAGGCTGTCAGTATTGCGGAAACTATCTCAATACATCGACTAACTCCCACTCGATGGGCCCAGAAACGATTGGTGACTAACTTTTTTCGCTATGTTGGTAAGAGTATAACTGGTACTTTTTAATTTCACTTTACCTTCGTATTGTTTCCAAACCTGAGTTATCTGGCCGATGCGTTTTTTCATAAAATCTGACAACTGACGAATCATTTCTATCCTTGCTTAATCCATATTACGTTGTCTTTTTAATCCCTGTGAATCAATGTACATTCGTTAAACTCCTGAACACTATTCATACAAGGTTGTGGTTGATCGTTCGGATTTGATTATTCGGTCGTGCCTATTGTGAGGTTGTTGGCGTTGTGGTTAACACTCTAGTCTCACATGCACGAGGGTCAGAGTGCAAACTCTGATCCAGAAAAGGATATGCACTACTGATGAGCTCTAATAAGAGCGAAACTCGAGTCTAGTGTTTCCTTCCGAAGTGAGCTAGCCGAAACGCTTATCTGAATGTGAAGACTGCGATCAAGTATAGGTAGTGTTCAGTTTTCAACCTCCTGTTCTATTTGTATAGATTTTCCAATCATCTCTCTCTCTCTTTCTGGACTCTCGTTACCTTTTTGACCAGCAACAATTCTATTGTGTTGCATCAAATTCATGTTTCTTGTTAGTGACTGCGCTTCATTTGTATCTTGCTACTTCCGCTTTGGTCACCCGACTGACTATCTCAGATGTGACACTAGGTTGAGTTCGCCTAGCTGCATTTTCTCCCACTCTGTCACAACGAGACTGGACCTTGACGCGGTGTGACGGCTTGCGCATCTCTATGACCTATTGGACTAAACTGGACGGTGTGGCCAACACACCGATAGAGTCACTCATGCCAGGCAGGCCAATAGGTAGAG
>JTDE01000802.1:81024-93021 GCA_014338405.1 Paragonimus skrjabini miyazakii
GCAAGGCAGCGGGTGGGTGGCAGTGTACCAGAACTGGTACGTTTTCCGGAAGAAGATGCCGATCTCCTTTCAACCCCCAACCTGGAGGACCAGGAGACTGGTTTGTCAGACCTCTACCTATTGGCCTGCCTGGCATGAGTGACTCTATCGGTGTGTTGGCTACACCGTCCAGTTTAGCCCAATAGGTCATAGAGATGCGCAAGCCGTCACACCGCGTCAAGGTCCAGTCTCGTTGTGACAGGAAAACTGAACAAGCCGCAGGTTGTGAAAAAGAGGATTAATAAATATAAAAGTTTGCTCTAATTCCGACGCTTGTAAGATGTAAGTGGGCAATCCAGTGTTCCCGTTTTCTGGCTAATCGCTAAGATGTAATCAATTCCGAAAACGTAAGGAACCAAGTGTTCATGTTGGTAACATTTGATTATTGTAAGCAGGACTGAGAAAAAATCAGTGCGACCATTCGTGTGTTGTTTCGGTCAACCTGTTCATCTCTATAACTAATTATACCTCAAATTGTGTGCTATGATAAATTTCTAGAATACTCTCGTCTACGGTGGTTTACAGAGTTAACCTGAGTGCGAAAATTGTGGGCTGATCTATTAGCGCTCAAATTCTTCAGTTGGTCGATATGCGATTAAAAACCTCAACTGTCCATAAAATTCGATTGCTTCCAGTCCATACTTTCTCCCTGTAGTGAGACTGTTGGGATTTATAGGTTCCACCGAACTGTCTCCATCTGGAAAAACATCTTATTTACAAATAACTGAAACTTTCTTTTGGCCACGGTCCCCATATTGTTTTTGTTCAAAAGGTATTTATTGGGTCGTCCCTTTTTATTATGCGCTCCATCGTTTGACTCAAAACCGAAAAAGAGGAAGAGACGTAGTAACACCATTTACTGGGAAAACCGAGTCCGAACTACGCCACGTGGTTTCTAAGTATATAGGGTGAAACGATTACCATACATGTCTCACAAGACGCAGAGCAAATCAGACGAGATGATCATATATGGCAGTCAGACGTAAAAACGAATCAAATGAAAGGGTCATATATGGCAGTCAGGGCGTTAGAACAAATCGCGTTACAGGGGGCATTAGAAAGCCAACGCAAAAAAAATACTGTTCTGATACTGTACGTAGGTTCGACCACACAGCTGCAATCTGATTGGCTGAGTGGAACCATACCACCATCCACGACCATATCGTTCGAAACTGGGTCGATCGATCGGTATGGCGTGCTTCGTGTTGGAAGTTTCATCAAGAGATGCGCCTCCTGACAATATTTTCTTGACAATTTTATTCCCTTAATGTTAGATAAATTTTTTGTCACAGTACAACTGTTCTGTGTGCAAACCTGTTTCATAAATCTATTTTAGAATAGAGTCCCATTTGTGGAAATCTTCGTTCCGGTCGGATTCTGTTGAGTGGTTGCTGAACTCAACTGGGAGTTTGAAATCTCATTCGGATTCTATTAGCTCTTATCTTATGCTATCATAAGTAATTCACTAAACTATCCAGATGTAGGTTGATTCAGTACGATTTGTTGAATACCTAACGCCGTTGGGTATTGAATTATATCACTAGTGAGTAGTACAAGTGAGTTTCCAACGATCAAACTTCTTTTATTACAACACATTCGTCACACAGTTTTGATGAATACTTTTTATTGACTTCTGATTGGAATATCGGCCTCGAAATTTCCAAAATCTAAAAGCGAAGAAATGTATACCGAAAATTGCGGTTAATTGTTGTTACCCAATCGGTTAAACAGTGAAGACCATCTTCATATTGACACCCACGCACATACATGCAACGGTGTTTTGTAACACACTTCAATGGTTGTGGTCTTTGGACACAGATATCATGGACTTTTACCTGGACTTTCGTCATCTGATTGGCAATTAACTGGTCCGAAGGTTGATACTTCCGACTCTTGAAATCACTACAATTTCCAGTCGTTTCTTGTCCTGTTGAAACAAGATTCATTGGAGTAAATTCAGCCAACTCAAAACTTGTGAACAACTTGCAAAAAAATAATAATGACGCTCATATTCCGGCATAGAGTTTCTGTGACAGAAAACGTTAAATGGACGATGGATATTCGGGTTCAACGGTATGAATGCTGTTTGGCTGATTAGCCCATAAACTGAAGAGACTTATTGAGGTGAAATAGTAGAAGCCGCAGGGCTTGCAAACGCTGTGTTACTTTGAATTATAATTTTTCTGTCGGTGTTGGCATCTTGTTACTACTTGTGTGAGTTTAAACAAATAGTTTCATGAATTACTTGCTACTTATTTCATTTCGTGACTATTCTGCAGTTAAATATGCTATACATTTCTGCTGCGCATATCTCTAGGGCTAGGGCGGTGTTCGCTAATCTGAGGCACCTATGGCAACAGAGAGGTATCTCTCTGGTGTTTAAAGGTCACGCATATAGGGCGACAGCGAGGGTTGTGCTACTTCACGGTAGCGAAACTTGGTTTCTCAAGGTGGAACACGTGAACCGTCTTCAGGTATTCGACCACCGATGTCTGCGTTCAATCGCTCGTATCGAGTGGCCCCAACGAGTAAGCAACAAGGAGATTAGGAAGCGGGTACTTGGTAGTGATTATCAAACGAGTTCTTTTGTTCAGTCACTACATTCGCACAGACTTAGATGGTTAAGTCATGTACTAAGGATGCCAGCTAATCGCTTGCCACACCGAGCACTCTTTGCTGACGTTGCGGCCGATTGGCGTAAGGTGCGAGGTGGAGAGATAATGACCTGGCGTAGACAAATGGAATCGTTCACGAAGAGGTTGGTCACTGTAGATCAAGTTCGTCTTCCAGGCTGAAGCCCTCGTGACTCGCAGAGTCAGTGGCTGGAGATTTTCGGTGAGATGGCGGCTAACCGAACTTATTGGCGTGAATGTTATCATTGTTTGTCCGAGTTGTTTGTGAAGTGAATGCACTTAATGACGCGGGGCAGTGAAAGCTGCAAGGAATCTGTCTTGCTGATGACGCGTTAGTCTCACTTACAGCTCGGTTGTTTGTTTGCTAGGTGTAGGCGCCCTGATGTTGTATGTTTGAATATAGACGCAGTTATTTTTAGCGGTTAGGTCCCCTACCCTCTCCCTTTGTTCTTCTCTCTTCCTAAACAGGGTTTGTTTCTTTTTCGTGGTTGTGTGGTAGTTAAGCATCCGTGTGAACCACTGATGTATTACTGTCTATAATGCTGTCGCTGTTTGATTCTCATGTTTCACTGCTGATTGAGAGATTTTTCTATTTCGTGACCAGCATACACGATAACCGTTGCATACAATTTTGATTCTTCATTTACTTTTTAGAGCAATCCACTTATCTCATGTATTGTAGCGCGTTGTCAGTTGCAATTCAGTCAAATCGCTCAATGTTAATTTTAAAACTCGTGGAGCCTGGTAACGTTAGCTGACTGACACAAATGATACTCCATAAAACAATTATTTTTCTTTATTGCTCATAGGATCGCTTTGATCCTGTATTGTTTACAGCTTTTTAAACTCTCTTCCCAACCCTTGTTTTGTGGTCGTGGCACTTTAGGGTCTCACTTTCTACCGGAGGCTCCGAGCGTTGAATCCTCTAGTGGATTGTGAAATCTTCGTTTATCCACACGACGCTCATCCACTCGATTCACCAGCAGCGGATCGCGACGTTTTCGTGCGCGCACTCCAGTGGTTTTACACACACCTGAACCTGGATGAATAGTGCGGGTTTCAATTTTCGAATTCAGTTGCTCTACTTTTTTGCTCACTTCCCCGATTGAGTCTCTTATCATCACATGTACGTTTTTTATTCAGTAAATACAAATATCCTACTGATTTCCAATTCCCTATTTCTGTCAGTTCGTTGCCAATGCACGGATAAATATTTTCTCTGGTTCTCGTCGGATTAATTGATTGCCATGGTCTCTTAATTTGTGCGCGCCTCCTGTTGTGTTTCTTACTTGGATTGTTTTCATCATCCAAGAGAGTAGTTTTATTGTTGCTCAGGTCTACGCTGTTTCTAAGACATCATATTAGTACATTTTTTTAAAACTCCTATCATGGTATGCTTTATTCCCCATTTGTATGGCAGTAAAGCATCAAGTCTGGCAGCGAGGACGACCGTTGACGGCAGCAATTTCTCTGTGCTTGTGTTCAAGATGTTTCCAACATTGTCTTTATCAGTGGCTTAACTTACAAAGTTTCAAGACTAACTCTAATCGGACATACACTATAAATCAGTTGACGGAGTTTGATATAATACTGCGCTTGTATCCTGAATCCGTGTTTGAGTGAGACAATAGATATCGATGACGAGGGTCTCCATTGTACATACAAAAGCTGCCTGTTGACATATCTGCATAGTCCTTTGTGTGCTGAAGATGATAAGCTCAAATGATCTTTCCTTTGGCTCACTATCCTGATGGTTACGATTTTCGTCGTTAGTGGCAACGGAGTCAGGTCTCTCATAAGTATCGGAAAACAGTATGAGAGAGTTACCTACTTTAAAATCATTTGATGGAGGAGAAATAAAGCAGATTATTTTGGTACGGTATTGTGTGATATGACAACATAATTGTTCGTCATCATCTCAGCCGAAGAATAAGAGCAAAAGCTATGGGAGAATACCTTGTTGTTGTATTCTTGATTGTTTTGTGGATTCCGAAGAGCACCTATTGCACTTTTTGACGTGAACCTTGAGCTTGAAGCCGGTAGAACTAACCATTTCCTTCAGAAAATCTCAGTGAAGATGATTACAAATAAAACCTTTTGTTTTTCCTTGTAAAGATGTCCAAGCGTGTCTCATTATTCTTTTGTCTTTTATACTGAACCTACCGGGATGGTATCCTGTTATCTGGCTTTTGTTTAATTCGATGACATTTCCTGTCATCCAGAAACTGCATTAACTGAGCTGTACTATGTATATATGACATGTATATATCTTTACTTTTTCCTATACTGCCAAATACTTTTGAAAGCTAAGGAACTTTGTCGTCCTTGTGTTTTAGGTTGGTTGCGCTAACTGGTCGGCCCCAAATTTTTCATTGAACTCGAAAGCTGATGAGCATGTAGTCGGCATTTTATGTGAACTCAAAGTATCTTTCGTTTATCTCTTACTGGTGTGGTATGTTGCCTTGTTTCTGAAACCTTCGACAATCTCGGCTGTTAACCAAAGAAACTAAATGACCTGACAACACATGGTTCTAACCATTTCTATGCACAGCCAAAATCTCCTATCTTTCTTTTTGTGTGTGATGCAGTCACATCTCTTAACTTGACAGAAAACGTTTTGAGTTCTAAAATCTGGAGGACCCCGCAGGGATTCTTCTAAGCCAAAGTATATGTTACTCAGCGAAACACGAGATGGTTATTCTCTGCATCGATGCCCCCATTCAGTTGTGATGACCACAGTCTCGTTACTTTTGACATAACCACTACAATTCATTTAGTCATTCTTACACGTGGTTTTGTATGAAAATGCTATAAAGCCAACTGGAAAGACTTGAAACGAGAAATAGGTGAGATAAGTTGATCAGATGCTGCATTCGACCTGTCATTAGGTGAGCACCAACAATTCGCTGTAGTTGGGTTAACTGTAAAACAAACGAATCCACACAACCAAGCAAATGCAGTTAGACGTGATATGAAGCTACTTTTCTCTAAATTATTCGTCTACGGTGTATATCAGTTGGAGATGGGTGAGAAATCACATCTTGATCACTATTCTGTTTATAGTCAGACAATAAGTTCGTGAAAATGGTAACATCGATACCTAGTGATGCTGGCAAGTTGTTTTAGCATCAGTCTGCAACTGCTGCATAAAGTCGTCGCTAGACGCATCAAAATATCTGCCTCGTGACTGAGATAGAGTTACCAGTTCTAATCTAAACAGCGCTCATGATTTCGAACTACAGAATGCCAGCTTCTGCTCACAACCAAAACAGTAATGTAGTCACCACTAGGATTGACAGGAATGTCCATCTCACGGACACAGCTATCGCACAATGTATCGCATTACAAATAATAGGAATACTTTGTAACAGTAAATCATCTAGCTCTCATTTATTTTTCCAGGTGACATTGAAAAGTCTGGAAGGAAAGCCCTCGAGCCCGTTGGGTGAGTTTCAGACGTTCTCTTATTCAAAGAAAGCTTTCTGAAGGCCTATGCTATATACTGTACCGTCAAAAAGAAGGCTTCGACGAACGTGTCATATAAAGACAAATAGACTTCTTGACTATAACCTTAAAACAGGAGGTCGACTACAGACGTGCGCTATTACCTGATAATCCATTTACTCTTGTCCAACTGACGTACCTCAAATCATCAAACAGTGAACTTGGGTGGCTGATGAAAGTAAGCCATTGGATTTCAAGTTTCTAAATCTCTCAAAAGCGTTTAGTAGAGTTATTCGCACTATAAGTTGGATTTCACGGTAATGGTGTAACTGGCTATTTCTTTTCTGTGGCTCACGGATTACAAAAGAGATCGATGTTTTAATGTAAACGTGAGTGACGAGATGTCTGACTGACATTCTGCATCTGTCGGTCCGCCTTGTGGTTCTAATGCCGGTGTTGTTCCTGTTATTAGTTCCTAAACTTCCACAACGCGTCAATTCCAAGTTCTAGTACACACTTACCTCACGAGGATGTGGTGCGTAATGAATAGTATGGGGAAAATTCTTCAAACTTATTTTGACATTACATTACTTGGTCCTACCGCACCAACCTTCGTTTAAATTGATTACGTTGATTACCTTGGAGACAGCAGAAAACCAAATTCCACCATCCCTGAGTAAAACTTAGGGACGATTACCCCCTTAGGATTTCGGTCTGTCTTATAACTGGCCCTCCGTTATGAAAGAAGCTAACGGGACACCTGATTGTTAAATCAATTGTTTGAAACATTTCAATTGGAGAGCTTTCTTTTACTGTGCAGTTCACTGGTACAACCTTAGTTTCAGTTGACCATTCAAGCCTGTCAACCGTGTCTCATGAAATCTATCTGGCTGACCGAGTTGGTACAGCATTGGGCTACAAGGCGTGTTTAACTGTTTCGTTTTCCTAACCTGAGCAAAGTATCCATGTATTATTGACATGTCAGGGTTGATCTTAATTTGACCTGCAGAGTGTTACATCAATTTTCACATCTGATAAGGCACATTCATACGGTTTGTCCGAGTCACTGTCTCAGAGTTCACTCACTTGGGGTTCAACTCTAGCTGGATCCCCTGAAATGTGGTTATTCTTCTTTCACTGTTAGGCTGAAGATATCGGTACAACGTGATCGATAGGTAATTTCAATCGGAGACTTGTCGCATGTGTTTATTGGGCTATTCTGAACCTCCCAACCTGTGTGGTCGTTTAGACCATACTGAAATGTTAAATAGACTGAAACAACAAATTGTTTGCTGGTTGAAGTGCACTTACTTTTTCACTTGTTCGCTTACGATCCTGTCTTATTTCTCTTTTCATATTCGGATTGTATATTTTTTCGCTATATTTACTAATCCTGTACTTATCTACGTAAGTAGGTACTCTTATCTTTTACCCCACGCTATTTTCAAGACTGTACAACATAAAATCAAGTGTACACGAGCATTATAAGTCTTGTCCAATCTGTAAAGTCCCAGTGATTTATATAGAACTCTCATTCACATGTTTCTGAAAAGTTCCTAATCAGATGTTTATCCTGCTTAAATGGTAGCCGTTTTCCATCCAGTGTTGTTCAGAGAAAAACAACACTAGAAAGTTGAAATGGATGTGTATGAATGCAATGTGCCCCCCAAATGTGTTTTCATTTTATGGTGTCTAACAATGGTACTCAATTGTTTCAATCTACACTCACGTTCGACCTTGTGTGTAAAATACCAAGTTTGCTCTATCTACCTCTCCACAGATTGATTCCAATGTCGGAAATCGATAAAGCCTTGGACAGTTTTTTCGAGGATGATGAAGAAGACTCCTCCAACCAAACAGACTCCTCGGTGCGTGTTCGTTCTTCATCTACCTAATTTTAAGTTTTAAGGAATTTCAGCTCACTTTTCTTGTGTATCATTTGTAAACACACCCAAATCCCCTTAGATTATCGAAGCTTGTGGTTCGTCCTTACTGTTGATATAAGTAGTCTGCATGCCAATGTGGTTTGCCTGCGATCGAGTCTATCGCCGATGTTGTTAATCCATTCTGATCCGTCAATTCTCTTAAACCGGCAACGTTATATGTCTGTTGTTTCATCGTTGGTTAGTAACCCGATTCAAATTCTTTCCACGGCTGACGCAGCTTTTACGTTGTCTACTCACCCGAACTATCACCTTTGAACTCTCGATCATAATCACCTATGACCAGTGCTGCGGTTAACCGGCTGTCTAATGGACATTTGTTCAACTAGTTTAAATAGGTGACCCTGTGACTTGTGCTTACAGATGACTGCATATCCGGAACGAGTGTTGTTGGCCCCATTGCATTTGCCCTCACATGGTTTAATCTGACAGGATTCAAATCTAAGACGCTTAACTTATAAGCTCTTATCGTAAGGATTTAAGCTACCAAATGGGGCGATTTAGCGTCGCCACAGAGACGAATGAAACAATGATAAAAACTCAACGTGTAAAACTGCAAGAGTATGTTCTACTTACGGTATTTTTAATGCGCTTGATGCTAACTTTCAACAACCACAAAATGCCCTCATTTTATCGATCGCAGGTCTTGCCTTACTTATAATAGTGGCTCCGTCGATATCGTGGGATTTGCACTAATTCACATTATGTACAGTATTCACTATAATAATTATATTCTTGTTTTCTTATGACTTTTCACTATGTTCGATCCAATTTCTTCCCATGTGTTTCTCAACTTCCATCTCGTTGACCGAAACAGCTTTTTCGGTCTGGTTTGATATTTTTGGTTGACTGCACACCGAGCATGCTTGGTCTCGGTGCTGATTCGAAAGTTGATTTTGGTATTCGATTGGCCATCCGTTGCTGTCAGATTATGCAGCAAAATAAAGCGATTGCTGCACCAATGGATATGACCGGATTGATGTTCATGCGGACGGTAAGCAGATGTGCTTTTGCAGGCCCTTTCTTCGAATTGACAATTCATTGAGAGATTTCTTGTCCAGGTATTGAGATCACTTATCAAAGTATTAATGCTACTTGGTATCTCTGTATTTACTAAGGAAGTGTTATTCCGTCACTTCTACTTTTGAGTGCCGTTTTGTGGTAGTTAAGCATCAGTGTGAACCACTGATGTATTGCTGTCTATGATGGTGATAATGATGTTAAAATCTCGAAGTACTGAGATGATACAGACTATGTGAATTGAAATTGTTGTATCCATCCGCTGTGCAAGGCACTAATGACCAAAAACAAGTGTACATTATTTACACAGTATAGACATAGAAAACTTTATCGACCAGTCAACCAAGGTTTGTCAGACTTCCTTGTATCTTATCAGCCAGGGTGATTGCAATCAGATCGTGTTATTCAAAGTTGAGTGTACAAGGAAGAAGTTACTTCCTACTTTAGCCATCTACGACTAACGTGACCATACTCCGTAAGTAAACTATACTTTTTCTAGTTCAAGATGTTTCGATATCACTTTCGTGCGTCCCGATGTCATCTTAAGATGTTCCAAGTAACTGAGTCCAAGCGAGCTAACTGTTTACTTTTTGAACCTGGCGCAATCGCGTCCTCTCATTCTGTAAGAGTCAACCAATCCCTGTGGTTTTCAGCCTACCGATGTGCACATTAGGCGTGTGGTCCTGTTGACCATCAAAACTCACAAAACCCCCTTTGGGACATCTTAAGTTGATATCGGAAAAGGTGTGATATATTCTAAATCAGAAGTAGTTCAGATTGATATATATATATATATATATATATATATATTGCCCCAGACCACTTTTTGATTTTGATTACACTAATTTACTGATTTATTCTGCTGCACCTTCTTGCGTGTCTTTTGTGGTTGTTTGCCTTATTGATGAATCGAACATCAAAGGCCCGAAGTCTGTTGCCGGCCCAGACAGTTGACACCGCTTTTAATTAGTCGACTATAGAACGGTTGCTTCAGACAGGTCTACACGGCATACGACTATTTCAAAATTGAGAGAGATTGGTATTCATGTGTCTTTATTCACTTCGTGAACGTAACAGTTAAATCAGAGTGTACTTTTGTTGTTTCAGCGAGAATCTTCGGGGCCGAATATGATGAATATCAAAGTTATACAAGTACGTCTGTTTGTTAGGAATACGTTGCATCGATCTCACCGTTGAGTAAATTGTCTCCTGATCGCGTACATAACACTCCTATCTTGTTTGATACACTGTAGCTGCCTCCTGTATACATAATGCGGTTAGTGCTGTGTCAATACGTATCTAGAAGACAAGTTCATACGGTTTGTTCGTGTCACCCACCGGACACACTTATATACCATTCGAAACAGTGCTGCTAGGGGATACTCATGCAAATTTAATGGCTAACCTGTTTACCGGTCACACCTAGTTAGCATAAACTGCGTGAACGTGTTTAGCTTGGGATTCATTTGATCCGGCCTCGCTGCATTTAAAGCAGTTTTCGGCAACTGTGTGATCCAGATCGCGGCTTTGTTTTTCACGGAACAATTTGACTGTAGTGTTTTACCGTTGGTTATATGTGAAAAAAATCTACAGGTTAACACAAGTTTCTAGTGCGCCTTTGCTCTTTCAGTTGAGTTTGTGAACAGGTGGTTTTTTGATGAGGGAGGAGTGTACGTCGAGTTTTGTTTCAAAGTGTTTTCAGAGAATGTCTTCATTCGACACTATACGTTCTAATTTAGCCTGTTATATATATAATGTATCCTATATATATTTGTATATGCATATTCATATGTGTCTTATTTATCTCGGGGGAAGCACAGGGCCAGACAGTAATGGACAGAACATCTTTAAAAGACTTTTTACTGTAATCCTTCGTAATGGTTGATTCTATGGAGGAACTCTTGGTCCACTGAAGCTTTTGGCTAAAATGCCTGATCTATCCGATGGAACGGAATGAGGAAGGTAGTTACAACTTCGTGATTGATGACGGTCAATAGACCGGTCCTCGCGCTCTTTCGAACACTTGTTGGCAGGTTGGACAAAAAGGACCTTTTAACGTGATGAGTAACGTGTCTCATGTTACAGGACCGTCAGTGTGGTTCTTTAGACGGTTGCTTGTTGTGAATCTATCACTCGCTGTTGCTTCCATCAAGCAACATTCAAGCCGGTTTTTTCCGCGTGAATATGCTGGCAGGTTCTCTCACCCAAAACCTGAAAACGCATACATTTAGATTGTTTGTTCCTGTTCTGGAAGTGCCAACCAATCATGTACCACGCAATACAATGTTTTCCGAACTCTCTGCTGTAAGGTATGAGGTGGTTGGCAGCTGATATAGCGAAGTTAATGATGGCGATCACTTGTTAGTTCGGAAAAATGTATTGTGCTCATCTGTCGGACTAAAGCATCATGATACCCTTAGCCTCCGGCTGGGAACATTATTACTGCTGGTTGTAGGCTGAATCAATGGGAAAGAATTTTCGATTTTTGCAAGTTTTACGAATTATGTGGCGACACAAGGGCGGCTCAGGGTCTCGTACCCCACGGTGCTCACGCATCCAGAACCAACTGTATTCCCTCACGACATCTTCTTGTCGACATGGTGAATTCTGATATGTTTGTTTTTTCACCGCTCAAATTAATTGCACACTACTGCTTTGTAAGATACCAGTTGTTAATAGCTGACTTTCGCGCACAGACTCCATTTGGTTGTAAGTTGTACATTTTTTTTATTGATGACTTACTATGTACAGAACCAGTTTAAGTTAAGTGACCCTCCAACTTTCCGTGTTGTTCCACCCGAATCTTGACGTCTACAGCTGCCCTAGCAAACTGCATATACCCACGGATCTTAACAGGTTCTGTAACTGACTTTCAGGTACAACGACTTGAATGTTGCTCACTTTTGAGCATACGGTTT
>JTDE01000802.1:93121-171323 GCA_014338405.1 Paragonimus skrjabini miyazakii
GATTTTTCATAGTTGGGTCGTATCTAAATGAACAATAAATATTTGTTACTTGTACAATTATTGTTTACCTTGTGACGGAAATCTTCATAACCAGTTTGAAACCGACAGATCGCTGTCATTTTACTTGAATAGTATGTTATGGAATTTTCAGTTACCGTCCGTGTACCGATCATGCCATATCCCTGTTCTTGATAATTACCCACAGTTAAGTATTTCTCGTGCTAGCTAGCTACTTACATATCCAGCCTTCCTGTTAATTCGATTCCTGGAACTTGAGCCACATGCTGATAATTCGATATCTCCTATCTAGCAAACTTCTGGGTTTCACAGTCGCCTGGGACGAAGTTCGATATCTCCATTTTCATAAATTTGATAATGTTGACCCTTGCTTCAGTCTTTTGTAATCACCGGCTCTCTGCTAGCGACCTGGTGTTAACATCTCCGTCGCTCTTTCACAGAAATCAAACTTTTGGCCGTAACCTAGCGGATCACATCCTGTACAATCGTTTTGCCAAAAACTGCACACAGTGATCATTTTAATGAACCACCTTCTCAGTTTGGAGTGGTGGATGTGATAGATATGCATCTTCTCTTAGCAATGAAATGTTTTTTTTCATCGGAAGCCTCCAGTGATCAAGTTGAGCTCAGCATACTTGCATGACTCATGATGTAATTCATTAACATGAACTATCAACAACTGTAAAAGTTGCCACTCTCTAAAATGGCTACTTTCTCTCTTGATTCCAATGCTTTTTATTGTCCAGCCTCTGGCTCCTCCAGATGCTTCACGTATACTAGAGTTAGAAAATCTACAGCAACTATCTCCAGTGGAGCTGGAAACTAAATTTGGCACAATAATCAACCCACCCGGCCGACCATTCGGATTTTGCGATGTTCTTTGTGCTTGTCAGCATATGTTTATTTCTTGGTGAGTCATTAACTGACTTGTCTGAGTACATTTCATTCTCACTTCCCTTCTCTGTCGACTACCTCTGATCTTCATTCGTTGTAGCCCAAAGACGCTTGGCTACCGGCACATCTACTTGTTTACCGACGATCCTGATCCGTCCAATGGGAATCTGTACGCCAAGGTCAGTTTGCTTGTCCCAGACTACCAATAAGGCATGCGGAACGACATTGTAACCACCCGTTCTTCCCCAAAGTAAGAAAAAGTATGGTATTTATGAGACGAGACTTTTTTTAGACAAAGTGGTTGTTTGTGCATTCGTGGTGCCTGGCATGTGGTAGGAAGATGTGAAGAGGATCACTCAAGCCTATAGGTTGACTTGATCACTTGTGGAAAGACAAGTGATAGGACCAATATGAGTGTTAATTGCTAAAATGGTGAGGTGCTAACTATTCACGATTCGCTTAATTGGAGCTATAGTGGTCAGTGTTAGACGATTGGTGTGACATTCCAGCACCCTATTGATTGGATTCATGACCGCCGTTTTTTTGGCGGATAAGGCTAGGTACGGAGAACATATGCTACATTGGAGGGATGGTTTGTGTGTGAACACCGGAGAAACTTTACTTCAACTAAACTCTGAATCATCACAATTGCTTCTTGTGCAAATCAGTCATTAAATGGGTCCTGTTCATTTTATGAAGGAAGTAACACAAAGTCGTAATCCTTCCTTCTCTAACAATAGGATAGGGGTTTCAGCCCCTTGCATAGAGGTTTTGAGGTCGAATTCCAGTCCAGCTATCCCCATACGATTAGTCTAAATGCAAACTGTTCGTTTGTACACAAGCCTTAGACGATTTAGCTCAAGAAAAGGTTGTTTGGGGAAACACACTAAAAATATTAAATGGACCACCATTTTGAGCGAACTGCCTAACCATTTGCGTATTGTGTTTTTTCCGGTGATTGATTCATGAGGGTCAGGGTTCATCTCTCGGTTTTGTATGCAGATATGCTCTATTGATGCATTACATTCAAAGGTCCGAAGCAAACCGGCTGCAAAGGGTACGCCACTACACAATTTGCAGTCCTGAGATATCGTAAAGTATTGCAGTCGATTTTATCGTGGTTTTATATTTCCCCGTTTATTTTTCCATCTCTCCTCGTTGTGGGTTCTTACTTTCTGTCCAACATTGACCTATGAACGTGCACCTAATCGCCTACTTTTCAAACGAATGAAACAACATTTTACAGGACGCGCCAATCTGAACACTACTCTCACACAATTGCACCTGCTAATTTCAACATCATACCTATTCCAAACTTTGTTGTTCCAGTCTGTTTGTCCATTTACATTAGTTATTAGGTTGATGAATTTTTTCTGACACATGGTCCAGTAACTGGATGTGCGTATCTAGTGGATTATCCATGATAGTTCTTTACATGCCTTTCTAACAGCTGACTCTTCAGCTTTGTGTTCCTCGTAACAGACAATGAAGATATAAGTCGGTTTGAGATGAATTATTGAAGAGCAATCCCGTTGACAGATCTCGCGAATTTCTTAGTTTTGTTTACACCAAAGCAGTGTTTCTTTTATACTTCCCTAACTCAAAGCGTCATTCATTGTCACTGCCATTTTTTCGGACTACTTTAAAGCTGACAACCATGCCGTTTGAGACTAATAGGTTTGTCGGCAGTTGAAGTAACGCTTAAATACAGCCATCTAGATCCCTTACCGAGTTACTCTGTTTTGCTTATGGTATACCGACTATTAGTGTCACCGAGTCTAAGGAACCAGAATGCTTAACTTACATTTCCAGTCAGACAATTTGTCAAGTAGTTGCAGTGAGCACTGCATAGGAAGAATCAATCGATTTTTGCATACCCTCCCTAATCCCATCATCCCATCGTAGTTGCAAACTCAGATTGTCACTACTGCCTGCTTGCTCCAAGATGGAACCGAATCACTTATGCTCGATAAGGAATAGAAGAGGCCACTAAAATACTGGGCCCTCCATTCCACGCCACTAACAACAGCTTATCTTGAAGTTGGCTTAGGTGCTATCAGCGGAACGTATCAGCTCGTTGTCGTATGGTCTTAGTGGCGATTCAGTTGATTTATTAGGTCAGTATAATGCGACAGTAAATAATTGGTTATAGACTTTCATCTGTGTGTGTGTGTGTGTGTGTGTGGATAGCCTTTACGAACTTATCATTTTTCAACTCAATCTCACTTCTTTGTTTTGTCGTAGTATTTGATATGTTAACTTCGAGAATAGCACGTTTCCTGATTGCTCATTCGAGAACATTGAAATGCAATGTCACTTCAAATATTGTAGCCTACTAACAAACGGTTGGTCCCAGTGACCACCAGCGAAGTGGTAGATAGCTGTTTCGACTTAGTTGGGTCCCATCAGCACCACGCATGCCGGAGAATCGAACTCACGACCCGTGAATAAATGGCAGATTGTAGTTCAAGCACTTATCCACCACACCACAGGGCCACGGTCCCCGGGGTTGCGGGAAGTTATGTGAATTGATTTCCTTAGGTGTTGCGCTTTCTCTCTTGCTCATAGGTTGTAATTGATCAGCCGTTTTATGATTGACCTACAAATGAGCAAGTATCTACCACAGCCCCCAGAAAGGGTTGATAAAGAATTTTTCAAACAGTTGATCTCAGTGATCGGTGATGTTCCTTGAAGTGATGTGTTAGCGTGGTGATACTCTTTAACCGAATGTTAAATGATTACGAATTCAACTGTTTTTCACATGAACGCCATTGATTACGGTTCTCTACTATAACTACTAGCTTTTCTAATCAGAAGCCGTTTAGTTTCCGATTGAGAAGGGACACCGAGTCGTTGCAGATAAGCCTCGATATCACAACCACTCCACACTTTGATGCCAAACCATTATCTACACGTCACATTGACACTTTAGGTAAACTCCTTGATTTGTACTTCATACCCTATGAGTCGGCTGTTAGATTATATCTTTTCTAACGAATTGAATGAATGACGGCCGAATTATGTTTTATCTAACAGCTTCATTGCTTAGAAGATTATGTTTTCCAGACACAGTCATTTGTATTCAAAGATGAACAATTAGTGAGCTGTTTTTTTTTATAGCCTGAATGAACTGGGTTTGGCAATTTTACAGACTGACACGTACAGATACAGAATTCATTATCACTTTCCTAGTGTTGTGGCCTGAGAGTTCCTTCATTGCACAAACGCCCGTATAGGTCATGTCAAAAATCAAACCACAAACGCGTATACTCATTTGTAAGTTAGATATGCATTCACATCCATAATTGTCATTCGCCTTGATGGAACTTCTGCTGATCGCGTACACACTATTTCGATAGTCTCTCCTTGTCCTCCGTCTTCCTAGCATTCTCAGCTTGCCTTTTTGTTCCCGAACGTTGCCTGTGGGTAACATACTACTTGTGAGTAGTATATTACTCACAACGAAACTGCCTGTCATACAACACTAGTAAGGTTCATATCTTTTTTTATCACCACTTGTGAAGTTATTGTTCATTTTCGAATGTCACTGATGATCTTTTCATTCACACCATCAGTAATAAACATTTATTTGTTGTAACCAGTCGTTGCTAAGGGTGAGCTCACACACGATTGATCATTTGCACATCTGGATGGCATATCTCACATCGTACCGACTTATTGATACCACCAATGTATAGGCATTGTTTCGAATTGTTTCAACTTGCTATCTTTTTCTTCTAACGTTTACATTTACCTATTAATCGTGTTGTGATACTTTTCGTCGGTATGTTGTCATACCAACGGCTTCAATTGAATGGTAACCAGTTGTTCTTCTGATACCATTCTTTTGGCTGATCTGACAGTTCTCGGTAGGTTTTATAAGCATCATCGCAATTTTTTTTCCTTTTCCTCTGTTATTAAGCGGCAAGCGATTGCCAAAATGGCATTTTTAAAAGAATCCGGCATCGAATTGGAAGTTTTGCCCATCAAACGAGACGGTGTAGAATTCGATTTTGATTTGTTCTATCAGGTGAGTGAGTCTAAATTTCTATTCATTCGTTTTAACAGTGATCGTGATGACTACGATACTATTGCGTTACTTATCTGTGAAAACCATTCTAGATTACTTTTCGATATCCGTACTGTGAAAACTTTCGGAGTCAATGACCTTAACTTGACTTGGAGGCCATAACTTATTAGTTAACAAGACAAAACTAGTCGTGGATCAGTGTGCTCATCGTAATCACAATCGGTGGACGTACAGTCAATGACCAAGCTCGTAAGACATATAAACCTCTGTGGTGTTTTAAAAGAGTTGTGTTGAGTATTCTGAAGGTTAACTACTCGTAATATTCACGGCGTCAAGTAGATTTGATATCTTTAGTTTTTAAAATAATTCTTTCCCTTCAGAAGTCTCAATAAAACAGTTAGAACACGACAATTGATACCAAATTTACAGTAATATGGAACATTTTTTATACCGAACAGTTAAGGGGTGGGATGGATAGTCAGTCGGTAGATTAAGAAAGGTCACTAAGTCCAGGACAAGGTCAGCTTCACGAACAATGGTTTCAGGGATTGCTTCCGACAGCCTCAATAAACTGCAATAACCTTGGATCATAATGACTTAACAGGATTCTGAACTCACAAGCTGGATCGATGAAGTGACTAGTGCTCAGGACGTGGTTTTCAGTTTCAGACACTGGTTGTTTGCATGTTTCAACGACTTTGTCGTTGTTAGTTAGTAATAATACTCATTTAGGCAAATGTTCCTTCATTCTGGAGATCAAGCACATCACAGAGGAATTATAGTTGATCACGTGTGTACTACAATCTAATGGCTATCCAAAAAGATTCATAGAAATGTATAGTAAACCAAAATCGCTGTTCGAACGGGTAGTCTTTGTGAGAAATAAAAAGGTTTATACAGAAGTAAGATGATTACAGTATGCATCAAATAACGTAAAGATTAATGAATTCGATTAAATGAACATTTAACACAACCGAATTTTTTGTATTAACTCAGACCGAGAAGCTGTCTGTGTCTGTAATCAAAAGAGATCAGCCTGTCAGTGTCACTTCACACTGTGCCTACCAACTTGTATGTAACTGCAAAAAAAGTTACATACGCAGAACCGACAAGTGCTTGATTTACAGAGTGAAGGAACATTTGCCTGAATGGTTGCAGAACCCCGTATTAGCTAACAACGGCAATGTAGTTGAAACATGCAAGCAACCAATGTCTGCAGTTGCAAGACACGTCCTGACCACCGATCACGTCGTCGACTCAGCTTGTGAATTCAGTCCTATTAAGTCATTCCGATCCAAGGTTATTGCAATTTACTGAGGCTGTCGTAATCAATCGACGGAAGCCACTGGTCTTATGTGTTCAGAAGTCATTGTTGGTGAACCTGATCCTGCCCTGGATTTATTGATCTCTAGTTTTTGTCTACGCAATCTTAGTATACTCCACTTTCCTCATTATATTGAACCCCATTTACAGTAATTGAACGTTCTTCAACAAAGTGAAAACGGTACTGTGTAAATTTGAGCTAATATCGTGTGATAGATCCGTGGACATACTTTGCATCCAGATTGCCGTGAACTAATCAGTGTCATTTTAGAAGCTAGTTACTATAATTTGACGACTTTATGTCACTTTTTGAACAAGCCAGAACTTTTAGTCCACATGTTTTCACACTATCTCTGTAGACGGCTAAATACTGTCCTTTGTTTGTTTCCACCTCATCATGTTATTAACAAACTGGATAAGAACTTCCAAGCATCTTTCCAACATGGATAAAGAAATAAAGCCATAATGCAGCAGGCAATACTGTTTCACGCAAATATAGTCGAAGTAGACTTGTGAGAGTTCCTAAGAAAGTGGAATTGTATATGTTATCATGAAACCATACTATATCAAACCTGTTTGTTGTTCGGTCACATAATTTGAAAAACCAACGATCATTGCTTCAAGACTGAATGACCGACCGATTTGTTTGGAATATTTGAAACACCCACTTTTGCTACTTGGAGTGGTCTGTGATATCTTTTCGACATGGAAAATGTACTAACCATGTGAAAATAGTTATTTGTTGATTCACTATCAGGACTTACAACCTACCAACTTTTTCGCACTCAAGTTCTCTGATTCATTCAGGTAGTCATCGAGGTCTTTGCAAAGAATGATCCCAAAACCAAACTGAGCATGTTGTTTACCGTCGCCATATGCCGTTTCACAAACAACATTTTTGTTTGGACGATAGTTCTACTACATATTTTGCTCATCAAATGGACTACAATCTTGTAAAACGAAAACGGGGAATTATTTAATTACATGCAACAACCGTCCTCAATTACTTTTTCTCACATTCGAAACAGTAGGCCTCCGAAATGAATTATTTTCGCATTCACAATTACAGGTTTTGCTATTTTTTTGGATATTAATTCAATGAGTGCCACATCACCCAAATTAGTAATTAATTTGAAGCGGTTTTACCATATGGAAGTACTAAACAAACACTGTGGACGCCTTTCCATATGGCGAATTATGGAAACCTACCGCTTACAAAATTGAAGAATGATTTGTGAAAGAAACTTAGTTGAGTTGTACCTCCAAGAAAACCTGCCCCAAGTTCAAGGTAAAAGATGTGTCGATTCGATCCGGCTTAGATTAATGGTAACACGATGATTGTCATCACAGATTACAAGCATGAAGATTGGAGTTCAATTCTGGACAAAGATATGCTCTAACAAGGTTGAAATCTATGTCTAGTGCCTTCATAACTTGTGTTTCCTTATTCGTGTTCTACTCACTCTGTAGTTTGTCACTTTGATTTGAACTGCCCACGCACACTGTCTGAAACCTGGAGCACCAATCCTATTGTCGTCTCAATCAGGGTAACCCCGTGCGCCTGACTGCTCACGTGACCCAACTTCTTCGTGCACACCCTTTTTTCATATTTCATTTCTTCTTACGAATTCACGTTGGTTTTATAACCGAATATTCTTTTCGGATAAACTTCTAGGGCAGTTGTTTTCATACCTGGTCCGTTTCAGTTTATTTCGTCCGATTTGCCGGTTTTCACCAATCATCTTGTCATTATATCTCCTTGATGCTAAGCACCATCCACTAATTTACCTCATCGTTATATTTGATTGATCCTTTGGAATGTGCCGCCGTGCCATTCGCCAATAGGCTTGTCATTTGTAATGGGTAAAGTTTGTGATTGTTTACAAACTTGCAGTTTTTTGGCAGTGCCTGTATCGACCGTTTTTCCCCTCGCACTGACATTTACATACTACTGGGTTAAGATATCACTTGTGGGGATTGGTAAGTTACTGGTAACTAGCGCGCTATTCTGTTACTTGATTATGCGACTTGTGGTGAATTCCTTTCGACCCATGTTCGTTTGTTTTTTCCTATTTTGTAAACTAGTGAAATATTTTCGCTTTAGGTTCGTCTGTCCTGAACATTTTTATGGTGTGGATGTATTATCTAATCGGTAATCTCACTTGGACAGTTATCATCAGCTTGGGTTGGCTTGGGACTATTTATCGATCTGCTTGACTAACCGTTGATTAGATCGGTACGAACATCTGGTCAGAAAATCGTCGTTTACTCGCGCATGTCTGAGTGTGTATACGCAGTTATGGTATGCGAAGTACACACATGTTCATGTATAAGACAACTTTTGCGTTTATCTACGATATTTCAGTGGAATAATTAACAACTGGTTGCACTGGTCGGTTCACATTTGTCACGAATCACTGGGGTCAGTGTTTGTTTATAAGATCGCCGGTGCTCCACTTTGTCATGGCTTGCTAATTTCTGGCTTACTTTCGTTTGGTTTCCCACAGCTTACACGATTTTTGTGAGGTATTTTCAATCGGAGGCTGTTGTTTTATGCTTTCACAGTGTACCCATGACACATTTAGTGGACTATATTGAGCCTTTGCTTGATTCTGGAATATTTTTGCCTTACTTATACACTTGGTAGGCATAAAACCGAAATTTGTCACACGCTTTATTTTCGGGTTAGCAGAAAATTACTGAAAAAGTCGGAGAATGCTCTCGCAACGGAAGGACTCGTCTATCGGAATGTGCACGTTATTCCTCCCAAACTGAGTTTGCCACGCGAGACACTTTTTGTACAGTCTTGCTCTCTATCCCTGTTCGACTGACAATCAATAATAACGAGACCTAAAGTGTTTCGACCTGTTCAGGCGCCGTATTTCTCCGAGCCCATTCATGTTATTCTGAAGACTGGTTGATAGATAGAAAGCTATTCTCACCGCCTTGAGCACCGTTTCCAATTCAAAGTATTGGTCGGCACGAAAGCCAGTCATGAGATGAACCTATTATATAAATTGAGTGCAAGCTCCAATGTGATGGAGGGCTGACAAACCTTGATTCTTTCAATAGCAGGTTGTTGTTGTTTGACAATGTTCATCATTGGATGATATTTCACGTTTTTTTCGAGTGCTTTAGGACACTTTATTCGGCCTCAAAATGCAAAGTATTTCTGAAAGATTACTTTGTTTGTCAGTCAAGTTGTAGGAGTTGTTGACCAGTTCAGTAGCAGGTAAGACAGGAAATGAAATGTTAACGCGTGTTTCTCTAGAATTAAGATGGTCTTTGCTTATCTAGGCCATCTTTCGGTTCGGTCACGCATTTTTCTGAAGCTTAATGGTCACGTAAGTAAGACTTCTATTGAAGTATTAAAGTGAAACGTAGCCGTTTGAAGCAGGAGACGTAACTCGTCCTCAAATGTCCGCGTTCAGTCGTACTCATTGGTTAACATCAGCTAGTAGGTAACGATAAGGTTGGGAGGTGGATATTTGCTAGTGAGGTTCAGGCAAGTTTGTTTATTTTAACTTGAGGGATGCGTAGCCCTAAGTGGCTGGATCACATACTAAAGTTACTAACTAACCCGCCATTCTTTGTGAGTGCTCCTTCCGATTGCCGTAAGATGTGAAATGACGAGTGTGTATAGCAAAACGAAGCAGTAATTAGTAACTTAGTCAATGCAAGTGTGGTTAGCCTCCTCAGTTGAGACATTCCTGATTTATCGACTCTGTGGTAGTAGCCCATCGGGTTCAGCTGTATGCATGTAACTGTTGTTTGTAAAGTTGGTGCAAGTAGTGAGTCGAGACAGTGAAGACCGCAGGGAAGCTGCTATTTTTTTTGTCGTTCTACACTCATGTTTGATTGTTTATTTGTAATGTGCAAGCACTTTATTGCTATACATTTGCGTTTAAACTCGAAGACTGTGTGCGGAATTTGGTCTTATCTCTCTTCCCCTCTTTGTTTGCGGACCATAGCTTGGTATTCTTTTTCACTCCATGGTTGTATGACAGTAAACCTTTTCTGTCAATCATTGGTATATTGCTGTCAATAGTGGTGACGTTGAGGAGTCAAACCAAAACAGTTGTCGCAGTTATTGCAAACTTTTCAGTGATTTTGTTAGAAGTGGGAATTCGCTGAACAACCTTGTTCCTACAAAATAGAATCTATTAGATGCGAAAATGATTGCCAAACTCAGATTAGGTTGTGTCTCATACAGTGTGGATCTTGGTGTTGCACCGTTAAGATGTCCAACAGATCATTTCAAAAGGACATGCATAGAAATAAAAAGTACACTTACTTTCGTAGTTTTGTACTAATAAGACAGAAACGAGGTATGCTATCATTTTTAATGAATCAAATTCACAAAATCAACACCACTAACACGCCAGTAAAGGGTTAGATTTAGTGACCAGTTTTTGTACTACAGGGCGTTTGCTGCCGTATGACGAAAAACCACGTATGCGTTAAATACTGTCAGATTGTCCAAATCTAGACATGACTCACCGCAGTAACCGTGTTTAGATCCGCTGGGATTTGATTGACAGTTGGCCTTTATTACCCCCTGGCCGGCGAGCGTTCAGTGGCATGCTAGATGTGGAGTTTGCACGGGAATCTCAAACGCTTCCTGACACTTTATATTCTGATACATTCTTTGTGTTCAACATACATTGGTCTGGATTGAGACACCGTGAACAGTCGATAAGACAAATAATGGTCCTCAAGAACCTCCGTACAAAGGTGAACTTGCAAGTACATCGTTGACTAGTGGGTTCGTTACGGTTTATGAAGCAACTTTTCACTGTGCACGGTTAAGATTGTCGTTTACGTCCTGTTATAAATCCCCAGAAAGATATGCTGGATCGTTCGTGGAATAGTAGTGCGCTCTTGAGAAGCGGGACTTGTTTGTCTTGAGAGAGTGCCGAGTAAGTAGGTCCAGGCACTTCTTAAAACGGCAATGATCCTTCTTACGGCCCCACCGGAAGCAGTGAGTGCATCCATGCTGTGTGAATGGACAATAAGGGACGACACCTCCCACCGCATTGCTATTATAGTGTGGACGCTTTCGTTTTCAGTTGTCGCCTTCTGACTTTTGTGTAGCCTTGACTAGGGCACTTGATGACACCGTGTGGACGTTTGAGTAAGTGTTCTGTTCGATCATAGCGATGTCATGCTTTAGATTCACTGGACGCTGACATTTAGGAGTGATATCTTGTAGGGTGATGTCGTGAAATTGTTTTGTCTTCACCAAAATCAGTCTCCTGATATCTGCTCATTGTGATAAATGCCGCCCACAAGCAAAAAACAGACATCTGATTTGTTCTTCGGTCATTGTAAGGAATTTGAACCGTTCGCATTCCTGATCGACCGTTCGAGAATACGTCACCCAATTGTCATCTGCTAACTTCACCAGCTTCAGGCACTAGATGACTGGTCGCCAAAAACTTGGGACAACGTTTGAATTCTTTTATGTCAAAGCTGAAACCCCTTGGGTTCATCGGCAAGATAAAGTTGGTGTACTGTTCGTGTTCTGAGTTATCCAGTTTACGGGGAAGCAGCCTCACTTTTCATGCATCGTCAGCGTCTAATAATTCAATCTTGAAAACATCCTCATACTTTTTAAATCAAGACTCGAACTTAGCATCGATTACAGGATCAAAATGAAAAATTGCTGATTGAATTGAATAGAGATTCTGTCACAGGTTTGAAGGATTCGTTGAATCTCGTTGTCGGTTGCTGGAAATTCAGCTTCTGTGTCAGTGTTTCAATCAGTTTTAACTGCACTTGCTCGGATTGTTTGTGCTGTTGTTCGGTGAGGGCTTGCATCTGCTCGAATATAGGTGACATCGTGAGTTCTTCCGTCGCCAAATGTTGTAAACTCCCAGAAGAATATGCTGGTTTGTCCATAGTATAGTAATGCGCTTGGTAGGAAACGAATTCTTCTCGTAATGTTGTGTGACAGGCAGTTTCGTTGTGAGTAATATACTACTCACAAGTAGTATGTTACCCACAGGCAACGTTCAGGAACAAAAGGGCAAGCTGCGATCGCCAGGAAGACGAGGGACAAGAAAAGACTATCGAAATAGTGTGTACGCGCTCGGCAGAAGTTCCACCAAGGCGAATGACAATGATGGATGTGAATGCATATCTAACTTGCAAATGAGTATACGCGTTTGTGGTTTGATTTTTGACATGACGTATACGGGCGTTTGTGCAACAAGCGAATTCTCAGGCCAAGCGTCTTTTGCGGTCACAACAGTAATAAGTAAAACAAAAATATATTGGTCCCCATAAATTGCTTCCAAGACAACCCAGAAGACGGGTGCAGAAAGCAGGTCTGTTCCGCCCCAAAAACGTGTGCAGAACGGAGACAGTTGCGGGGTTTTATACGGTGCATAGAGATATACAAGCATTCTGGAGTCAGAAGATCGAAGGACAGTTGCCAAAAATAGTAATTAAGGTCACTAAGTCACCAATGAGCATAGCGGAATAAACGTCGAGTAGGTAAATCAATAGTGAATGTTATCTCTGGATGGTGATGGGAATTTATATTCATTCTGATTGGGCGCGTCCACACCGACTGTATGCTTTCAACACAGTCATAGTGCCTAGTAATGCCATTTTATTTTACATTTACTCACTTTATCGTTCCTATATCACACGCTACCTGCGTCATCCTACTGTTGCTTTTCGCTTAGTTGGCAACCGGGCAACGATCTATGATAAAATTTTAGCTCATCTGGTCACACTTAGGCGGCTCTGTCGCATCAGCGTGTTTACAGCAAGAGTGTGAAATATTGCGTTTTGGCGGTCACATATCTCATCGAACTCTGACAGTTAGCCCTGATCGATATGTTCAGGAGACATCGCTTGTCCAATCAAGTTGCCATGAATTGCCGTCTTAAGAATGTAGGGTGTGGCACTGGAGTAACTATATCCGTAGTCCCCAAATGAAATTAAGTACAATGCCTACTGGGACTCACCTAATCCCTTCTAGACAGTCATCGTCTAATGTGTGTTGTGTTTAACTTGAAGTGAGGCTGTTTGTCACGCTTTTACCATTTACAGTGTAATTACATTCATTGGGCTGGTTACTCTGCTACTTTTATGAGCGTCGCCTGTCCGAAGCAAAGTTCGCCTACTCAAAGCAATCTAGACATCGTTCTGCGATCATTTCATAACTTCATCGCTCAGCGTCTATTGGCCGACCATTTTAGCCGCTTGTGCTACACGAATTGACCTTATCGTGTGTCCATCCGTTTTCGGCTGGTGCGGAATGGTGTCGAATCACACTAGCCATCTATCTGGGTCAGAACATCCGGTTTTTTTGTTTTATGTGCATTGTTAGTCCTGACGTCAACTTGAATTGAATACAAGGCCATGAGAGTTCATAATTGTGCGTCCTTTCCATTGTCGCGTCGATGACACGTATCTGGCTTGCATGTTTCTATTGTTATTCCATAGCTTTTTTTCCGGGTAAATCGAGTCATTATTTGTACTTCGAAACTAGGCGTTAGGTTATCCGCTTCGGATTTGGTTTATAGCAACGCAATTAATTTTGAAAGAGCTTTGTATAACGTCTGTGAACATAAATGAATCACATCGACCTGAGCCACCTACTCAGCACGGTGGTTTGTTGATAATTAACAAGGCACTGTCAGGTACAACTGGATGCACCAGTTCAACTGGAACGGATGATTATGCCAATCCACTTTAATGTTCCATTGACTGATAGTCGTTTGTTGTTTTGCAATTTTGACAGGTGCCTATTTCATACATGTTTCAGGTTAGACAGTACGTGCGCTAACTTATTTCGATTTTTTGATTGTAACTGTCTAATTAAAATGAATGAAGCCGGTTAGTAATTACTCAGACATACAGCTAACATCTCATGATTTTTGTTCATTTCTTCTGGGGATACTAACGTCATCTCTGCTGCGGTAATCAGTCATCTAGTTTCATTATTTAAACCGTTTTTGGAGCGTTTGTTATGGTTGTTCCCTAAACATCAACTCTTTGGAAATTTTGAATTTCCCTGGTGCCCGCCTTCCTCCGGATCGTGTCGAATTGATCGCCACGGTTTACTGATGTCTTTATCGTAAAAGTTTTATCTCAGTTCCACCTAATGTACATTGACCTCACAATAGGCACGACCGAATTATCATATGTGAACGCTCAACCACTTTCGCTTGTGAGTAATGATCGAAAGAGGCCGACTGGAAAGTCTATGGGAATGCGACAGCTGCGATCAGTTTTAGGTGATGTTCAATCTATATGAAAATCGAACTACCTCACTACTCATCAGCGATTATTTTCACTTTCTGGGCATTCCGGGTAGTAATTGGTGGAGTTCACATCTAATGTACATGCCATCTAAGGTATATATCGTTCTCGCTTGATACGGGTTTATGTTAGCGTTAAACAACATGAAAAAAATCAACTGCCATCTTTGACCGGCAGCAGATAGCATAGTACAAACTGAAAGTCACGTAACTGATCACAGCACTTACATTCACGTAGACTTTTCAGCCAACCGATTTCTGACGGAAGGAACTGACTTGAGTTTCGTTTTTGTTAGAGTTTGCCAGCACTACGTATACTTGGTGGGATTCAGATCCCAATTATGGAAAGGATATTCACAGCTGATGAGCTTCAGCAGTGGCAAAACTTAAATCTTTAGTTTCGTCCTAAAAAGAGCTGGTTGGAAAATTATCTTAATGCAAAGACTCCTGTGTGTGATGTTCAACCTATGGTTAATTGATGTTTTGATAACTTTTCATGTCAGTGTGTTCTTTCAATTCGTCACCAAACGACTGCCGACAGTGACCTACGTTAGGAAATGTATCAACATACAAATGTTCTTATTCTATTTGAAATCGTATCCATCTTGGCTGATAAGGCGCTTAGCCTAAGGTATAGGTGGCTGAAACATGGAACCTAGAGACTATGAATTATGAAGGTGTGTTGTTGGCAGGCCGATAAAGGTGACCTGGTTTGGTTTTGGGGAAAGGTTCTATTAGCCCTAACCATATTGCGTAACTCATTTGTTTTTTTTCATATGAAATTTACCTGCCGGGAGCTCTTGCCAGCCAATTTTGCCCGCTGATCTGAAAACTCCGTTTCGTAATCACACGGTCGTGGATGAAAGGCCTGACTGACTGAACCACCGCTGTTTATGGATTGGAGGCATTCTAACAGTATTCAGCCTGAATGTATCCTCCCATTCTACCACGTGGCTAAAAATGTTTTGTGGTGTAACAGTTAAAAATTAAATTTTCATCTGTCTGTTTTCGCGGGATCCGTCCAACTAGTTTACTGAAAGTACATTCCGAGGGGTTATTTTCTCACACTGGATGGTTATATTGCTGGATTCTATGACAGTTTTTCATAGTTGTCAAGCGTTTATTCTTCTTGATGCAACCGATGGTACACAGGGGTTTTACTTTTAAGTCATACAAATTTGAATCGTATTCTAACGAATGTATCTAAATCATTCTTAAGTGAAGACAGTTACGGAGAGTGCATCAGTGAGTATCGCGACAATTTGCACTACAGTCTCCGAAGTACTAACTTGACTGATGGAATGCGATAACACAACCGACTGCTAGAGCCCTCGACTCAGTCGGCAAAATTCGATGCGTATTTTGGTGTTCCGTTACTTCACGCGGAGTAGATTAAAGTACCTGACTGTGATAATCGAATGCTCGTTACGGGCGCTACAAGGACTGAAAAAGCTTCATATGGAGCCCTAGATTAGGATTACGGGACATTCTTGCGATCACTGAAATGTGGACTGCTTCAAGTTGATTGCTTGGAACTTTACATATGAGAATTAAGCTTACTTTTTTGTTATTGTATCCACTTGTTTGACGCTACTCACCAGCTACACAATAGCAAAATTTGGCGATACTCCTGAACAATCTGTATCATTTCAAACTGGTTAGTGGCTCCATACTACTTTTCGTCAGGTGTCCAATTACGTAACTGGCTTATTTCCCCGCGCAGCATTTTTTTAAGAGGGCGGTCAGATACTGCCTGATTGTGCACTGCCAACCTGTTTTTCGAGTTCAGTTACAGTACTGAGAGCGTGATAAGCCGAATTCCGCGGGCCGTTACCTGGAATGTGCTTTGGCGATTACAGTTCTGCACTATAATCTATTTTTCAAACTGGTACAATACATGAAGACCCGCTTCTTTGTAACGCTGGATGTTATCTTTTGCGGTGTCTAATTAACCATATATTTGCCTGGTTCCATATCTCTGAATGATCATTTCAGGTCAATCAGTTATGAGATACTTATAACTCTCAATCCTCTGTATTCATGTTGTTTTGATTATTACGTTCTTCTAAGTGACGTTACGATTTGGTTTTATCAGTTATAACGCAGGGGAATGTGATACATTGAAGTGGCCTCTTTTGATTTATGGTTAGTAGATGGTTTAAGTGTATTGTCGTGGCAACCGGAAAAGTGGGATTCAAATATTATTAGGATATAGGTTGGGTTATCTGCTGGATTAATTCCATAAATCTGTGGGTAGTGAAGATGTTGATTTCATATGTCGGTTGCAATTATCCTTTATATGTGATAAAATTGCTAATTGTGGACCCAGAAACAGTCCATTAGTATGAAATCAATCTCAACGCTTCGAGAGCTGATTGAAGGTAATCATTTCTAAACCGTTACAGTATAACGGTAGCTTCCTGGAAACCTAGAAATTCGCCTCAGTAAGCTACTTGTTTACGCTTCATTTTTATTGATCGTTTTGAAATGTGGTTTGTTTGTGACGATAAAAACAGATTTGTTATGCTTCACCGATCCATGACGTCTGTCACGCACCCCGTTGGTCGACTGAGCGTTTCCCTTACCAAACATTGTTCACTGAGACTATCAACTATTGGATTAGGCAGTTACGTCATCATCGTTTATGAAAATCCTGATTGTCATGTTGAGTAAGGCCGATTAGGTTTGGGTGTGCCGCCGGGAACTTCGTGTACACTCATCTCGCCGGTTGGAATCGCTGTCCGACATGATGTGCTTGCATTCACACTGCTGTTGATTCTATTAATTAAACTTATTTATCATTTTAATATAATATTTCTTCTAGACTGTTCTTCGTCACCATTACTTCGAACGGCATCTCGAGCCATTTTCAGTGAAACTCATAACTATTTACGTATTCATATGTGTGTATTTAATTATATGTTTGATGATATTTAATACTTTTGCCTAAAATCATATCTTGTTGCCTTAGAAGTGACAGAAAATCACTGTCAAACGTTTCAACCAACCCTCATTGCTAGTGCTAATCTAGAACTGTTTAAACGTGTTATCCTTAACTTAAGTTATAAATATTATAACTCACAGGATTGTCCGACAAATACTTTGTATGTCCACTGAGCGACATCACTTATTCCTACGTCCAGACAAGGGTTTTGGTTTGATGGTTTGGAACCAGACCGGTTATATCGGTAGAGTATTGTCGGACGAGTTTCGAATGTGCCATTAGAAAAATGATGTAGTGAACAAACTCGTTTTTCGGTTATCTATCATCACCCCAAATGCATAACGTTTATATGATAAAGTGTTGTCAGGGCGGAGCGAACAAAACAAGTTCAGTAGAGGTCATCCGCGTCATAGATACACATGAGGGCAACGTTTTGATACAATTACGTCACAGTTATGCGGCAGCTGCAGCCATGGCAGTTTCATCGATCATTGTGCGGATTGTCGGCCATGGCACTCGCAATGCGCTTCTGTGCACGCAAAGCTGGATCATTCAATCGGCCTCAACTATAGTCGAAATTCGGCATCTCACGGCTTTCGATTGATGACGCCTTACTTTCACTTACAGCTTGGTTGTTTGTTTGCAAGGTGTAGGTGCCTTGATGTTGTATGTTTGAATGTAGACGTAGCTATTTTTAGGGGCTAGGTCCCCTACCCTCTCCTTTTTTTCTCTCTCTTCCTAAACAGGGTTTGTTTCTTCTTCTTCAGGGTTGTGATTGGCAGTTAAGCATCAGTGTGAACCACTGATGTATTGCTGTCTATGACGATGATGATGATGATGACTCAGTAAATCGAACGAAAAGAAGAAGCCGGCTGATGTTATGACGCGACTTGACAAGATGTGATGCAATTGTGCTGGCAGTTGACTGTGTTATTAATCTAGGTTGGATGATGCTCACAAATACGTTCGGATAAGAGCTTGATCGTGCGACTCCACAAGAACTAATGGTTACACAAATGTGCTCGAACCATGTTTTTGAGTCCTGTACAAGATTACAAACAGTTGACACACGCTCTGATGCTCAGTCTGTTTTATCAACGATCACATTTTAGTCACAATTGATGGTCTTACAAAAAGTTTCTTCAGTCTTTGCAAATTTCTTGATTTCCGGATCAGGCATTCAGTATGGTATGTCAATTGGTCAACTTAATAATCGGCCTTTGCTGACTATATGGACCATTTTGATTTTGTGCTGTTGTATTCCACCACTCAGGTTGTTGTCTTCACTTTTTGACTTTCAAGTATGCGGCTCTTGAGTTTGGAAAGGAATTGTCCAAGATGAGTGCTTATCGCTTTGTTTTAATGGTTGTTCCTAAATGTTTTGACTTGCGAACTCGGTTATAATCAATATATATCGTGGTTTTATTTTCCCGTCGTGGACGTTTTTCTTCTTGACCAATGAAGAGGGTCCTCTAGAAACCGAAGTACGGTTGACCTCGAAAAAATCATGATTATTTGTAACCCCCTTTTGTAACCTGTTATTTCATCTCGAGCCTGACGTTCTTGCTGTAATGTCGATCTGATCTGTGAGTGACCGTAATGTGAGTTACCCCTAAATCGTTGAAATCGTGTTCATGAGTTTTCTGATAAGATTGTGATTTTCAATTGTAGGACTGAATAGTCATCAAAATTTTTGACTTCCTGCACCGTGTCGCAACGGTGAGCTGGAGCTTTATCAAGCTAAATCTTCCGTAATACACGGCAGTGCATGTTACTGCCATGCTTTCATATGTTCCAAACTTCTGAGGATGGTAATCCCACCTTTCACATCCGATCACTCAGCAACGTTTACAGCAAGACAAGTGGAATCTTTACGAATTCTCTTTCCTTCCATTCTCCTGACGCTTGTTTTTCCTTGAAATGTTCCCTATCTAACGGCGGATTCCACAATCCATAGCATCTTTCTGTGTTCCAGATAGCTGTTGGTTTGAACGACTTCTCTGGCATTTAGCAGTGATATTTGCAGTTAACCGCTTGCTAAAAGGACGCTTTGATTGTGTTTACTTTCGGATGTATGAACTTTTATCGAAACGTTACTTTGACTTCGCTGAAAAAGTTGTTCTTGATTGATTTCTGGCAACTGCTTTTGATGGACATCTATTGTCAGGATTTCTTCTAGAGTAGTTGTCTTTCACATTGTATGACGATTGAATAGAATGGTAGGTCTCAAGAACGCAGGTCTTATCAATGCAACAATGTTTGATACAAATGTTTAACGGACAAATAACCATTAAAAAGTCTGGATGAACATACTTGGAAGAGATAAAAAAAGAGGGAATTAACTCTATAAACCACTGTGTCTAAACTCAGTCTTTTAGCTCCAGATTGCCCTTACCGTTCAAATACACAATCCAGTTGTAAATGAAAGTTTGGCAGCAGCTACAGAACTGCTTTCAAATGGTCTTCGGCGCTTCAATCCAACACATGCATTCATTTCACAAACACTATAACGAAAACATTGTTATCATTAAATTATATTAACCGCCAACTCCTTGAAACCTTTCCATCCAGAAACGGAATGAATCACAAGACCCATTTCTTGGTGGATTGCCATTCCACTTACAATTCCTAATTTAGTGGTGATCAATTCGCGTTCTCTTCTACAAGTTGTCTAGTGGCCACTGAACTTGTTTGCCGCCTCCATCCAGACTTCCATCCTCCTATCTTGTGTTTTTTTTGCACGGATACCGTTCAGTATGTAAATTTGAATGTAGACACTGATAATCAAGGGTTTTCGTACACTTGAACTCCTCAATCTGTGATCTCACAAATGTCCCTCAAGGTTAAGTGTTTGACGCCAGTGATGCCTCAAGATGGCGAAGACTGTCATAGTTGGAAGAAATATTTTCACATCTACCACTCTTGCCATCTACAATACTGCTTTCTAGACACACCTGCGAACCTGGAAATAGAGCTCTTTATTAGGCTTTCTCACCTTTCAACAGTTTGTCACATTTCCCCTTATTCACGCTTAACCAGTGTGCCTGATCTACTGGAGTCTTGTGCTCGTGGCGGACCATCATATACCTTCTCACTAAGGTCACTCACAACTGAAGACGTATCTGTATTACTTGAAAAAGGCCACTTTGGTTGATTAGCAACAACAGATTATAGAGAAGTTCATCACCGAAATGATAGATAGTATATGTGCAATAAAGTAAGCGCATTCACAAGAATGAACCTATCTGATATTAGAAAAAGTGAACGAACGTTTCTGATTGTTTTATTGTCCCTTTTCACCCAAAACCGTGACATTTCTTCTCCATTATTTCTCTTATCTCTCGCTGTATTACCATCAGACTTATAGAATGCGACACGTCGACTTATAAATCGAGCTTAAATTCAGTATAGCCTATCGTTACTCTGAATCCACACATGTAAGCATTACAAGGGGTTTCACATGGTAAAATATCTTTGCACATACCATCTCGTCTTCTTGTTAATGTTATTCAGTTTGGTTGTTTTGTTTTTTATGCGTGTGTTATATACTACTTACATTACTTCTGATTAGTTGTGGTTTTCTTTCAATCGTTTGTAGCTTACAGCTGATATGTTCTGTCGCATTTTGAACGTTTCGATCTAACCAATCATTTATGTTTGTACGGAAAATAAACTAGCCACATGTTACTGCTTACTTTTGTGTCGACCGCCACATTCAGTTTGTTACACTGTTCACAAGTACAAACAAAACACTTCTTTGTAAAGAAAAAAAGGATTTTAATGTGCAGAGGAACGTTGGCATACATAAGGTCAGTATTAGACATGTAAACACCTTGAAGCAGCACATGGATACAATCGTAAAACGTAAAAACAAACAGTCGACCAAAAGCCTGTGGACACAGACAGGTATACATGTTACACCGGTTGGCTCTCGCTTTTGGAACTGGCGGGACATTTGCAAATTAGAGGAAGCTGGGATTGTTTATGTGTGCTTCCGCATTGAACGGTTTATGAATTTTAGTATTTACGGTTTCAGAAGTTATGCATTAATAACAGTTTGGTTAATAAGATGTTAGACAAAAAATAGGCGGAGGTGAAACGTGACCATAATATATTCTACATAATTCAAACGTAGTTCAACATGTATCAAACAGCAGCTGACTAGAAACAAGTGAGAAGTTATGCATACACTCACGTTGCTACATCGAGTTGTATGAACATTGTTCGATGCCCTGGATAGGTGTATCACCTCTGGGGTGGAATCCTATTGACGACGCCGTGACAACCAACTCTGCTTGACTGTTTTAGATAGAAAACACCCGGACGCTCAGCAATGCTCCACATGAGTCCCTGGCTTCTAACAGTTCCCGGTGTACTGACCAATGATTCTGTGGTTTTTGTAGGAATCTCGACTGCAACCGTGTTTTCTCGCTTGTTTGTTCTGTAGGCATGCTTCCGCGTATGTCTGCTATAGAAAGCCCGATTTCAACTCAGTGCCACTTTCTTCAATCGTGCAACTGATTGCACGCAGCGAATGCGTGCCCTTTTCCTAACGGCCCATCTGCTATTTCATCCTTCAAGGTCGTTTAACTTGGCCTTTTTCGAGCGTTGTTTAACCCGCTCTAAGCTTCTACGCACTTTTCACCTGGTACGCTTTTTAGTGCCACCGAGTAGGCTGGGGCACATCTCACGCTTTTCTCTCTTGGTTGCTGCCGTTGGTCTTAGATTAGGTTAGAGCTAATTGCTTATTATATTTCCAAACATTGCTGGAAATATACGGTTTTGTTTTCTAGACTCTATCACGTACTTTTAGTTCGATGCGTGTTGTAACTGCGTTTTGACTGCTCTTCAGGAAAGGCGTTTTAAATGGTTAGTGGACGAGGTTTGAGCGCATACTCATTTGTTCGCTACACCCCTGAGAGAACTTTGAACTAGGTTGATGGCGAATCCTGTATACTTAGATTAAGTCTGCTCCAGCACGTCGATAGAATATTGAGAACTGTCCCAGTTGTTGCAATCTATCTTGATCATACAGTGAACGAACCGTAACAGCTTGCCTTTATGTTCTTCGCTATGTCTTCTCACTAAGAATAATGTCTATCATGACGGATATCTATCGTAGAATAACGGTATGCCATCGAGTTGAAAATAATCGCACAGCAATCCCAGCATGAAGGTCCTAACAGTCTGATGAGTAACCCAAACACCAAAGACAACTGAACGATTTATGTACAGCTGAATCACAAAGTAAGATCGGTTGCATTATTGTTCTGATGTCTAGTTCACGAGTGCTGATACCAGCATTTTCACCCCTAACGCTGTATTCAGTGGGGGATAGAACGATACAGATGCTTAGACTTACATATAGTCGAATTAAACGAGAACCAGTTGCCCTGTAGTGCGAAGCGTTCAAACTATTCTGCTGCCTCTTTATTTCTGCCATACTATCTACTATTGTTGTGATCCAAGAACGCGGATGGCACAATGGTTGTTTATTCGACAAACCAACACATGGGTTAAGCATTTAAACAAGACCTGAAACAAAACCACTCATTTGCTCGCGGTATTCGGCCCCAGACAGTCTCGATTGCTGCAGACGTCAATGCTCAGTTCCATTAAGTAGCAGAGACCACTATGGGAGATGCTGCACTCTGATTTTCCTTCCTGCATTTTTCCTGCGGCTTGTACGATGTCAAAATATATGCTCCGGTCCTACTACTGAATAGCCGTGGTATGAGTAGTATGTTACGATCGTTCAACCTCGCTGCACTATGTGTCAAATTTTAGTGTCGTTCGGTATGTAACGGTAAACTGTTACATTTCGAGTTCGATTAAAAATGACTAACACAGGCTTTAATTTGGGAATTTGTGTCTCACCGCTAGTTGCCTAGTTCCAGTCGAAAAATAAAACTTTGATATTGTGTAGGGATGTTAGGCCTGTGATGTTAGTATTAAATACACTCAATTATCGGTTACTAAGATCACTGGTAGCACCTCCATTATTGATGGTCTTCATATCAGTGTGACGTAGTTATGAAACGTGAGACATCTTTTTGGGTTTGGAAGCTACAGTGATGTAGAATAGGTTTGAAGTGATACTAAACTTGGTGATCAGGTCTAACTGATTTAGCTGTTCATCGTTTTTTTTAAGGCATATGTGACCGAGTTACGAACTATGTAGTACGTTTTTTTAGTTCTTTTTAGCTGATGAATATTCTCATGCGATGGATTTATTGTCAGTAAATATCGTGTGCAACACTAAGTTAGTTTTTCAGTCTGAGATTTTTTAGACTGCAAGCATATGCACTACTGGCGAGCTCGAATGAGAGCGAAACTCGAGTCTAGTGCTTCTTTTCGAAAGGGGCCAACTGGAAAGTCTATGGGAATGCGACAGCTGCGATCAATTGTGGGTGATGTTCGATGTGAAATTCTGAATGACAGTTAATCTTGAATTCTATGATTGTTTACACTTTTTTCTTGGAACATTTTCAAAAAGGTTTGGACGGCAATCCTTTTGTCTGTCATGTATGGTCATGCAAAAAGTGGTATGTCACGAAGAAGACTTCAAGTTAAATCACCCATCAATTTTTCTTCTTTGCTGTTTGCTTGACACAATTTTGCCAGTTGTAGATAAACCTAAACCTGTCATCGGTGTCCATAACCCCCCTACCCTTCGTGATTCTGGAGACCTTCAGCTTGCAATCATCTGGATAATAATCAGTACTAGTTTATTGGCGGATGTGTATGACTGCATTCAGTGGAGCTGAATGGTAAGCGGTCACCTGTGTTTATTTATGCTTACGCATAATTAACTTGTTCACATCCTACAAACCTTGTATAACTCGCTGCCTCATTGTATCATGGACGTCAATCACCATCGGTTTAACTATGTCTGACACTATGTCTGGCCGAATCGAACAAACAGCAGATGACACAACTTGTATTCTTGTGGGTCATTGTTATTGGCCTGAACTCAGTTGAGTTTTCTGGGATTTAATCGAAGAATTGGGAAACTCGGGGTGTTTAAACATCTTAGTAAGACAGCGAAATGATGTGTTGTTAACATTCCGTTTCATGTTTTTAACGAGTATGTATTGGGCTCAAACGAGCTCTACTGACCAGTGCATCGTATGTTACACACGTGCAAAACTTAGGCACTGTACTAACCTGTTTGTGATATCCGACTGTGATCAGATGATTACATTGAGATGCTCACGAAATGATGTAGCTCGGTACAGTACTTGCCTGTGGCTCAGTTAGCGCTGAATGTGCACACGAATGGTACTGAGTCATGGTATCCCATTGGTATGTAGTCAATTAGGGGATTGTTACCATATTGTGCTGTGTTCATTGTCCGTCATGACCCCAAAACTGAAACTAAAAATCGACGCCGATAAACACTGTACGTGGAGAGCATTTTCTGCCCGGTTTATTTCGACTCGTTGTGCCTATTCTTTGCAACCGTGCTAACAACATAATTTCCCTCATATGTATATTTTGGAAAGTTGTTGCGCTAGTAAGTCTGATTTTGCTTGTTCATCCTACTTTAAAAGGAGAACGCTGGTTCACCAGTGAACACACTCTCTTATGAACAAAGGATGCTGTTTACTAGCGTCTTTAGCACATTCTACAAACACCTCTGCGTGCCATTTGATTTTTTAAGCTGTAGCATGAAAACATTTGTGGGTTTGAAATCCTGGACAAACAAGTACCCGCTCAATGAACCGCTGACACTCGTGAGTACTTGTCCACATACTTTGCGAGCAGAAACTCATGGAATTAAAAACACAACTAAAACAGCATCCCTCTTCACGTTTTACTTTGTTTTCTGAATCAGTGACGGTTGTTTTCTACGCACGGAACTCATTTTAAAAAAATGCTGTCACAACAGCGTTTTCATTCTTGTCTGAATGACGATGCTTAACTTCATTATTTGCACACCACAGACTCAATTCGGAGGAATTCGCTAAGATTAGTTCTGCTCTATAAGCATTTGTAAGCTTCATGTTTCATATGATGTGCAGTATTTACTGGAATATTTAAGACCCCAACGACTGGTAGGCGAAGTATATTTGATGACAGAGACTTCTAGTCAGTAGGTCGACGCGGTCCATTACCATTCATGCACACGTACACACAACATTGGTTGACCTAATTGCAACCAATAAATCCGGCCACTTCACTCAGTGAATATCTTATTGAGCATGTCTGATCATACTGAAATATGATGAACAGGCGTGTAGGCTGTAGAAACTAACTCATTTGAGAATTAGTTATGCCGTTTATCTCAGACTCAATGGGGTCCGTATATCAGTGCTGATATTGAGATCATTAACTTGAACTACGCGAAAATCCAGTCTGCTTCAAGATAACTGACACAACCAATTCATAAATGAGTTAGTATCTACAGCTTTCAGTATTTGCCGTTTCTATGGTAGATTGTATGATCGAAGTTCACCGGGTATGCATATCTGATGAGTGGCAACAATCACGAACCCAGCCGTGTGCTTCCGGCGAATTTTGACCAGTGAACACATACTACTTACCCTACCATACTTTATACGTCTGTAAGCTGTTCTCATTTTGCGGGCTTTTTATTCGTGCGTATAAAACACTACTTTAGTCAGCTGTGCGTCTGAGAACTTTTAAGCCTTTCGGTATGTCTGCCATGGGGTATACCAACAACACTTGAACGGACTTAATAGGAGATTTTAAAATGTCACGGCCATGGTAAGCCACTTGCTGGACATAATGTTTTTTATGCATATTACGCTTACTGTTGTCTGTTGATCACTATGGTTTCACTAATTAACACGTGTTTGTTGTTTCTGTCAAACAGTACGAAACAAGGTGCCAATTTCCGTTATTGTAATACATGTTTGAAAATTACCTGTGCGTTCGGCAAATAAATTTCGATCGAGTCTTGTTTTCATTCACTTCAAGAACGACGAACTCGCTCACTTATAAGCACACACAGGTCAGGGGTCAACTTTGAAATCGAACACGGCCACAAGGTCTCGAAATAGTGTTAGTACTACTTCATGATATTCACCCCCAGAACCAGCACTCCAATTTAGACTGGTTTTGCTCTGGTTAGAAGCATCAGGCAAATATAGTCTGAAAGGGTACCGGACTGGCAACCTTACGTGTTGCGAGTCGAGTCTCTTATCCTTTCAACCACCAGTCCAGGGGAGTGCCGATTTGGAAGTGTGTCTTCAAACATTATGAAAATCGGGATTTATTTTTCCACGCCTCATTTATGTTTGACACTATTTGGTATATATTCGAGGTACGATATCTTTTGTCAGATCATTTGTAACTGCGCTCTTTTCAGTTTCCGACTATTATTATGAGCCTACCTGGTTCCTTGTCTGTCATCGGCCTAAACGATACTGTTGTGTTTCGGTACCGAATGGGTGTGCTTGACTTTACGATCTCAATTGAGGTGCATTTTTCCGCTATCATCCATGTGCACTGAATCGGTTTTCGCGTGGGTCAAGGTCATTCATAAACCACGTTCTTTCTGTTCATATTTTTCGCTCGATAAGCCTGCACACTAGGTCCGTAAATAGATATAGTCGAGTTGTTGGCCTATCTGACATCCATCTTCTGGCTTCGCGAATTTAATAAAGGGGTTTTACCCAATGCATTGTCGTTCATTATTGATGAGAATTTTCCTGTCATCACCTCAGCTCTTATCCAACTAGTTAGCAAAGTTTACTAGGCTATTCACAACAAGGCGAAATGGGTCACATTTTCACTTCTTTGGATCGGACATCATAACATCCCATAATAACGCGAGGGCCGAAACTGGGAGATACCCAGGAACAAAACTGGACTGTCATCCAGGATTGCAAGGAGATATCCCAAATATAACAGCATTGTGTCGGAACGTAACAGTCTGAATTCTGGTAAAATGATTTTGCGGTCAATCCTCGGAAAAAGAGCACTTATTACGGTGTCTGAAGGACAACATGATGATGTGTTTGCCCCCAAATGATGTTTCTCACTAACAAAATGGTTTTATTTTATCCATGTGAATCAAGTTTAGTTTTGATGAACGAACCAATCTTTTCATTGTGACTCGAATACAAGGAAATGCAAAGACCATGGTTTGCTCACAGCCTGAAATTGTGGATCCGATTTTGCAACACTTCTATCAAAGTGTTTTTATCGGTTTTTTATTTTATCACTTCCATTCCTATCGATTTAGTAGAATCGTTCTTCCTCATTTTTGTTATAATATCCATACACTTATAAAGTGAAAATGTACTCTTGTGAACTTCCTGCTTGACCAGTATGTCCCTGTGATGCAATGTGTGCATGCACGCTTGCTTTGAATTCTTTACTTCGGGATTAGAACAGCCTCCGAATCGTCCAAGTACTTGCCCCGATTGGCAGAAACAGGCCGTTGCTTCCGGTGGTCCTACGTTTACACAAGTTTTTCAAAAAGTACATCCGTCAATCTTGTTTTTACCAGCGGTTAGTTAGCAAACTAAGTTGGACAGAACAATCCATCTTAAGGAATGTAGGTGTCCTTGTTTGGTAACGGAAATACCGTTGTTAGGTCCTTGGATATGTTGTACTTTTTCATGTATGCAACCTCTAGTGGTCGCATGTGGGGCATCGGACGCTTTTCTCCTAATTTGCTAAAATGTCTGTAAAATATGTCACTTTTCTGCACCCCTTTTTTGTACATTGACTTCGCATAATCCCTCACTCTTGGCTGTACGCACCTCACACACGCGTCCATATCTGTTTTTCTAATAACAGGACTTGGTTTCCAATGCGGACTTCGATTTTTTTGGTTCTGACGGTTCAAAAGTACGTGTGAATCCTGCGGAACGGTTAGACCAGCTTCTTACCCGGTGCGTCCACATTTCACAGTAGATCGTGTTCATTGAAATGCCGACTTCGGACGGCGGCATATTTCCCGACTCTACTTTACAAGCTACCACATGTTCCTCTTTTGTTTCCTTGGTAAAAAGTCTTATTGTGTTTGTTCCTTGCCCACTAACATCGTACTCCCCACACGATTTGTATTTGGTTGTCACTCGAATATTCCAATTACGTGTAAGTGTTTCAAGTGATATCTAATTTCATTGCGTTCGATAAATGACTCTCTAGCTTTCCATAATAGTCCTTGTTTGTATATACTGATGGAAAAGAAACAGCCAACTATCTTGTTATAAAATTTAAACAAATCGTTAAAAGTTAGCATGTTAATTCGATGTACGTCAACATGACCCAGACTACAACAAGTTGTCACTCACGATTCATATTCAGTCAGCGGATGTCTGTTACAATTGCACACTATATTAGACTTGTAATTTATGACTCAGCAATCGTTAGTTGATTTTCCAGTATGTATAAATCGGTACTGTAGAATTACAAAGGTCAAGTTTCAAATTCGACCTGTTCGTGGCATACCCGATTGTTTTGTGTTTTTGCTGTCTATCACTTCTGGTACAGCTGTCGTTGATGTCTATGAGTGTTTTTATGCGATGATTGTACCGCCAGGGGAATCGGGCATGTATGGACCTGGTGACATAGACATTATGTTTATTGTGTGTGTGTGTGTGTGTGTATCCATGAACATGAGTATTTTATATCAGAAAAATTAGTGTTACTGGAATGGTTACTCTACTTAATCTCCTAATATTGTTTTACATCAGTATTCCACAAATTGGACGATATCTCCCCTGTAATGGGAGTGTGCGATGTGAGGACATTAGAGAATGATAGCGAGAATATGGACACTGGATAAGGATGATAGTGTGCATCGTATTTCTAAATATATCGACCTAGGATTTCGCCTAATTGGCTTTCCGTCTGATGTTGATTGCAACCAGCTCAATCATCATACTGACCTTAGAAGTAAGAAATAGTTTTTTATTGGATTATATTGAACAGTATGTTAGCTTGTCACGGTTATGATTTTAATGTTTCCGTGATGCCTGCTGAGTGGAAAGTATGGTAGGCTGGAAAGGTTTTGAAAGCACTGGTTCTCTTGGTTGTAAAAATCAATTGATAGTCAGTCAACCAAATCAGACCGATAAAATGAAACACTGTGTTGGGATAGCCGGATAGTTTCGACTGGTGAACCATTTTTATCGCCCCATCCAGTAAAGTGACTGACTGGGCTCCGCGTGGAATACCTATGTAACTCGCTCCTATTAAGTGATACTTTGCGATTGGTAAGCGAAATTTCTCATTGACACTATAACAATCATGGTCCTTTATTCATCAATAACGGCCATGAGCCTGACCAGAAGTTGTTCTGGCTCTAGCTGCTGCTCACGTCAACAGTGGCGTGAAAGAAAACTGTTAAAAAGGGCTTAAAAAAATAATATAACTAGGCTAAGCAGAAAGATGATAAATGGTTTGAATGCATACTGACGAGTTCTAATGAGAGCGAAACTCGAGTCTAGTGCTTCTTTTCGAAAGGGACCGAATGGAAAGTCTATGGGGATGCGACAGCTGCGATCAATTGTGGGTGATGTTCAACTTGAATGCATATACACCATTGACTACGACGCATCGTCACCTGGGATAGCGTTTATAGCCAGAGATTTGCGTGATCACAGAGTTCCCAACTGGGCAGAAGACAGTTACCCGTGAAACAGTCTGGGCCTTCATATTTTGTGACTACGTCACTGTTTGACTACCACGTGGTTGTAACCAACTACTGATTATCTCAGTATGTGATGTCCAATGCGGTAAATGTTTAGCTGTCATATGGAGTTTGTGACCCAACTGTCGCAGACTGTACAGCCTAATTATTTGATCAGTTGCTCGCGTTTTGTGAGCGTTCCGAAATACGCGCCAGTGAACTCCCCCATGGCTTTAGTTTGTCTACCAGTTAATTCACACAGTTTGACTCTGGCCATCTCAGTGCCGTTATTTTGACTGGGCCACTGTCGTCCAATGGTGAATGCGCAATTATTTCAGTCTTAGTACAGTTTCGTTCTCCACGCACATCTGTCACAATACTCGATATATTCGTATTAATAAGCGTTTTTTCAAGCACATCACCACTTAGATGATTACTAACGTTCTGTGTATGTTTCTTCAAACAAATAATGGCTTAAAGATGTGATGTTTGTAACAAGGAAACACATGGAATAATCTCGGTGTACATTGTGTGTGGTCGGCTATCTCTAACTTTTTATGGGAAAAATTGACATACTTTGCAACGTCTTCAGAAGATATGATTTGCAATGGATCAGACGAGTAGTGAGAGAACACTGTGTGTTCTAGATACTTTGCAAGAGAACCAACAAATATAATTATTGATGATACCTTGGGTTGTGCAACTCCAAGTATCGAAAGAAACAGTATATTTCAGAACACTATTACTGTGGCGATTAATTGGTTATCCACTACAAACTTTAGACGGAATTTTATAGCTTGATAAGATGCACCGTTTTCATTTATGAAAACAGTCTACAATGAGTGTACTCATTCGTTATGCGTTCATTCACACGAGTTTTTGACCGGTGATAAGGTGTTCCACAGTCAGTACCGTACTTCGTTCTAACTTGGCTTGATCAGCGCACGTCGACCAACCCCTTTCCTGAACCCGAATTCTTATATTGACAGAATTTCTGTACATTTTTATATGTGATTAGGCGTTTTATCTGTTGTTGCGTATACCGAGTTTGTTGCCATGGAGCTTCCGAAGTTTTTATGCATTAGCTGTCATGTCTTCTTGTCTGACCCAATTCAGTTCTCTTGTTTCGAGCTTTCCACAGCTTTTGACAATTTTTCAACAAACTTCTGATTGATCTCATCCGGAGCATATAATACCTTGTCCTGCCTAGTCCTCCAAATCTCCCCCAGATGCTTGAATCGCCATTATTTTCACGAACCCCTACACATAGGATATCAGTTCATCTTCATATCTCCGTCGCAAACCTGACTTTTAGTGACTTTGAAGGACGCCCATTTACATAACTCAGTCTCTTAGTTTGTATTCAACTGTTGCACAGCTTTCTTCTTTGTTCACGTGCAGCAGTTCGCTGGAGAGTCTCCCTTAGGAAATATTATTTTCATCCGACTCTGTGCAGCTTCCGTAAGATTTTGGCACCAACGGGAGGACCACCCCATGTTTGACCATGAACCAGAGTTCTGACCTAATACGGTCATTCCCTGGAATGACCACAATGTTCAGCACTACAGTCAGCCTGCTTCACCCATGGCATCCAAAGACGTTCTTTTTTTGCCAAAAGGGCGTACAGTGTTTGTGTCCATTTTGCTTTGCTCTATGGTTTGTAAGTATGACCTGTTCGCGTGGGCAACACGGCCGTTCGCCTGCGCGTATTCCGGAGCGTTTGGGTTACGCGAACAGTTGGTCAACTAGTCACGTTGTACAACCCCTGATGGTTGGGTCAGGTACTCCGCATGCCTGCTGAGCGTTTACCGTATATACTGAGACCACCAACAGTTGGGTGAAACCACGTGGTGATCAAGCAACACCGTGGTCACGAAATGTGAAGACCATGACTGCTACGCTGAGCAAAGTGGGTAGGTGTCGCCTGCTTGGCTAGAGTCCTCGTGATCACTCAAATCGTTGACTGGAAACGCTGTCTGAGATGGCAGTGTGCCACAGTCAATAGCGTATCTTCATTCGTGTCATTACTAGTCCTGTCGCTTAGTATTTCTTTACCTTTTCAAAAACGTTTTCTTCCTTTAGGATGCTCCATTTCACTGTTGAAGTGAGTGGCGACACGAGCCACAGTATCTTCTAGTCAGGCTCATGGCTGTTGTGATGATGATGTTGTTTCATCACAATGTTATATCTCACATAGCCCAATCTACTCGATTTAACCGTCTTGATCATTCCCCAGACTGTCCAGATTCTTCCATGTCATTAACGTCATTTCTCTTGTCTGTCTTACGCAAGCAGATGCCATTTGTATGACTTGACTATGTCTAGAATCAATGACCAGTGGTGAATTGCGGGCATCACTTGTCCCCCATCCTATCGAAGTACTCGTAAATACGTGGTGCTTTGATGTCAATCCATAACGTTCAGTGTAATTCTCTGGTGTTGGTATGTTTGCCGAGCTTGACATTTAGGTTGCAAACGTTTTATCACCAAACAAGGTGACATCATCAGTGCGTGTTTCAGCGTAAAGCTTTTGAACGTGGAGTCCAAAAACGATACGTTCGAAAACTGTACGCTGAAACACTTACGCACTGATGACGTCACCTCGTTTGGTGGTGAAACGTTTGCAACCTAAATTCCAAGCTCGGCGAACATACCAATACCAAAACCATCAACTCGAGCTACGAAAAACATCACCACTGTTCACAACTATCGGAAAAGTATTATCCTCACTAACAAAACAACCGGAATGTTTACATTATCAATGAGAAATCAACTACGCACTGCATATTGGTCGATAGGTTATTGTGCCCTTGAGTCTGAAACACTCGAAGGTGATGCATTACGCAGAAAAACTGCGTTCACTTGTCATCAACAATCACATGAACCTTTTAGAAACACCGTATACAGTACGGTATTAGTTGCATGGTATTCACACGGAATGAATTGCACTGCTGTGCATATGTATTTCTTTCTGTACAACTCAAAGCTCTGATCATGTGCAGTAAAGCCTTGTTTGATTTGACTGTATTTGACTAAAACCATGAAGAAAGAACCCGAGGATAAACAAACCATTTGATTAAAAACAGAGTCTCTGGATTTTAAAAACTAACTTGTTGATGTAACTGGACCAACTTAGATTAAAACTGTGTTTACTGGAAAGCTATATGATTACAATAGATTTTATCGTGAATTAAAAATCACCCTGTAATTATTAATTTAGAAAGTATATTGCAAACTGGGTTACTTCAAAGAAAGAGATCACTCTGATGGCCGATAATATTTACTGGAATTCATTCTCAGTTTGCGGGAGAATGGCTTTCATACTCACAGACTTATGACCTTTCGAAATATTTTATATCATCTATTACTTGCTTGCCTGGTCTAAAATTCCTTCATCGATTTATCTGAAAAGAAACGTTTTCCGGGTTACAGTCGAACGTTTCATACATAATGGGAAAAATAGAAAATGGTTTAGCTTGCTGATAGGAACTATAGTTGTGATTTTACGGTATTTTGCAGCCAAGTTAGCGTGCAATCTACATTTTGCTATTGAAATAGCATCTGACTGATAAGTGTGAACGAGACCATTAAATTGAAAGCGGCTGTCATGATGCGCACTTTTCTGAAGGTGAGAGGTTAATACTATGCTGACCCATGTCTTCCATTAAACAATGAAGTAATGGACTGATCTTAATGATACAACAACAGTCAAATGGACCGAGTTGTTTGATATACAGATTACGTTTCTTTTTCGATTGAAATTTGTAATTGACAGACATTGCGAAATATTAGTTTGTATGGTACCAGTTTCCTAGTGTGCAACCAGTATGAGAGAGTGATTTACTATTCTATCTTTGAACGATCTCACATCTACTGGAACTGTATAATCGTACTCTTGAGATGAGGAAATCTCTTTGTATTTACGATTGTCTAATATCACATTTGCTTCTACCTTTGCAGATTATGTCATCTGAAATTTGCACTCATTTATCCTATCACTCTACTCATCGTAGTGCTGATCCTAATTCGATTACTCTCTAGGAAAATCACTTAATTTATTACCACAATTTTATACCTCACTTTTAGAGTTCAGTTTTTGAGTCATCTCGATTGCATTACTCTGTGGAATCATCGAGACTCAATCTGCACCATCTTCCTTCACATTCGTCTTTCATCTTCTGTCAATGTTTTTTCAAAATGTGTTGTCTATGTTATAGATTTTCGTATCGCACTTACGTACATCTGTATGATGACCTTTATAACGTCCACGGCCAGTAATTTACTAACCGTACGGTATGCTTTCAAGAATTCGGTCGTCTTTCATTCGGTCCACTTGGCCGAACTGTAGTAAACATCTCTTTGTTGAGCCTATCTTAGAATGTCTTGGTTTGTCTGGTAATCAATACCCAAATCATACGATTGTCTAATTCATTTGTACGAGATATTTCTTGTTCGATTAACAACGCTATTTGCTTTTATCACGAGGCAATCATCAAGAAGAGATCTTGGTTGTCTTTGCCCTGTGCAGTTGCTGAAGATGTGATGGAATGGATCTGTCAGTTTCGACCTACAGGGTATGGTATACAACTGGACATTTATAGATGTTACACTGCCCTGAAAACCACCAACGTCAAACCGAGCTGACTGTGCACACATCATATCGGCTGTTTGAATAGTAACCATACGTCAGCTGAGTAGACACTTGGTTGTCTACAAGTTTTCCTGTGATACCAATATCTTTTGACAGTGCTCTTGACGTAGACTTAAACCACGCGATTTGTAGGGAGCATTCAACATGTTTACTGGGGAACCGTGCGTATTTCTTGAGACGGTTACGAATGGATTACTGTTTCACACGTTGCCCTCTGTTACAAACCGTAGGAGACCTTTTATTAACATGAAATATGTGCACGACTGTTAATACCGTTTATCACACCTTCGGAGAAATTACATTGTCCTAGGACCGGATTGCATCGGGATATAACGAAATATAATGCTTAGGTTAAACAATATAAATGAATTATTAGACCGTTGTACTCGATACACATCCATTTAAGCTCGTAGATATATAAGTGCTTCCATGTGTTTTGCGAAATTGACTACGGCCCTGTGACTATAACCAACGTCAGGTACTCACGGTTTTTAGTTTTTGGCCATTGGTTTTTGGTTCGTGGTCTTCGTTTTGATGTATGTGATCACTGTTAACGTGTGGCTACTCACGAGAAGAGTGTTTCACCCTTGATACCTAGTTTAGCTTGCATTCTGACACACCTAATCTAGTCAGTTTGGGCGCTCTACCGTGCAATCCACTGTCGCCATCTGTGTACAAGGGCAGGCAGGTTTATCGAGTGTAAGAGCATATTGGTACCTGTGTGTACACATTCTGTATGGACACACGAACTGGTTGCGCCTGTAGATTCATCACCCTGTGACAAAAGTGAACACAGTTCGTGTGTGTATTCTCGTTAGCCAAAAATTACGAGAAACGGCTAAAAACGAAGTCCACGAACCAAATAGGATGCAAATATAACTAAACGCGAGTGACCATGACCTAAACTAATAATGGTCAGAAGGCATAAATCTGTGGCAAAAGTTCTGTTGCGAAATGATGCTATTTCATTCACCCTTTTCTGGTACAAACGTAAAACATTAGACAGTTCCGATTGGACCGTGCATCAGAATAATAAGTGTTATCGGTTCTAATGAAGTCAATAGTTTGTGCGCACACTAAGCCGAATGACAATTACTGACAATATTGATATCAATAAATTGCTTTATACGCTTCAGGAGAGATGATTATTCAGTTTCTACGTCATCAAGTTTTTAACAGACAAAATGAAATCTCAGTGGTACAACTATACAGGTAATCTGTATGCGGAAATGTTACAACTAATGTGACATTGTGTTAAGTGAAAGATGACTGAAGAATCGTAGACATGAGTAAGAGTATACCTAGATTTTTAGCTGGATCCGGTTGAAGATAAATTTAAAAATGCGAGTATAACCAGGACAACGTTTTGACACTGTTTCAGAGATTACGACCATTTTAGATTCCGATTGTTTCGCCGGTTAACACGATTAAGGGAATTCAATGCTTTGAGTAAAAACGGCAGTTGCCGACTAGAATCGAATAGGAGAACCTGCCAAGTTTTCAACATTGTTTGTTGGTTGCCACCACTATGTTCGTTTCGAGAAGAACACATATTTCCGAAATATTATTATAGTAGTTTTACTTCAGACTGCGACTGGAATTTACTCTAGAATCACGCAATTGGGATTGCCCTATATTGAAGCAAGGGGGCAGTGAAAAGACAGAGGCCTAATTGTACATAATCGGTGTTAAAGAGAACGGAGAATTTTATTAAACTAATATGAATATCATCATAATGCCATCGATCATGAATATAACTCTCTGTCTGGTTGAAGATTGTGATCTAATACAAATGTAGCTGACTAGTTCGTTCACTGTGTTATTGATCTTGATTGACTTTCTGTAGCATCACCCGGATAACAATAATATCCGTCAACTCATCATTGTCATTTAGTTTGTTATTCTTTATTTCCCATACGCTCAGTTCGTATACACATCGCAAGTGAACAAAATCAAACTCTATTTTCAAATAACTCGGTAGATTGAGACTTTAATCTTGATTTTCCTGCTCACATGCGGCCGAATTCAATATTGAATTTATGTTGTTCATATTCGAACAGCTGGTATGAGAACAAAAGAATGGAACGTAGAGAAAACTAACTGATCTTACGTTTCTCTCTGAGTTGTAAACTTTTATGATCCAAATCGAGTGGCGTAGGCCTCCAGCTTTTTGCCATCTGGTAGGCCAGGTTACGATTGTGTGGCGAGGAATCAGATTACAGGAGCAACTGACATAGCCGGGTCTCGAATGAACAGCCGTGCGATTGGTGTTAGCTTTTGTTACCATTGAGCTATTTTTGCTTCTTTGATCCGATTGATGTTAATATACTTTATTTTATCTGCCCATAAAACAAGCTTGTGAACTATTTCTTGCATAGAATCTCATACAAGCTTATGCATGCAACATTTGACTACATGAATGCTTTGTTCCATTGATACTGCATAATTCTTTCTAGATCCTGTGATGTCGAACACCATAATCAGTGGCAATGTCTCCAAGTACTTAACTGGTGGTCAAATTCTCATGCTCCTAATGAAGTTTGAATAATTGCATTCTACATCGTGTATGTGTCTACCGAATTGCAACATGTGTCTACCTGGCATACAATCCTCTAATTTTGTTATTTCTTCTTCTTACGTTTCAGAGTCCGAGCTCGTGAATTGCGACAGCATCGTGTTGCCCGACTCTTATTCTATCTTGGACCCGATAAGGGACTCGCCTTTTCGGTTTCTGCCTATTGCTTGGTACGTCGAGCCAGTCCACCTGCAGCCACTTGGTTAGCTGCTGCAGACAATCGGCCCGTGACTGTTCGTCGCTGCCGATATTTAGTTAATGGACCTGATAAGAAATTCGATCCTTCCCAGGATTTGTTGTTGCCACATGACCTTGTTCGCGGAATTCAACTGGGAAAACGTTATTTGTGCTTCGAGCAGGACGAATTGGCAAGCAATGTGCAATCGTTAGCCCCCGTCGGTAAGGTCACATTACGTAATCTGAAGTTTGGTCCACTTCTGGTCAGTAATGGGAAATTTTTGGTTTGAGTGTCATTTGTACTGACTTCCAGCTTTTGTGCTCAGATTTTTCAGCTAGCCCCGTTCATAAATGAAGCACTAGCTTCGAGTTTCCTTCTTGTTATGTTAATGGTTCACCAAAGTTGAAAGATCGCCATTATCCCACATTCTTATCACCTTTCTTTGTGACATCCCGGTAACCTTATCAGATGGAGATTGATAAGTCTCATTAGCACTTATCTAACAGGTTCTACAGTAAAGGACCGTGGCACATGACATCCCAAATTATGGTGACATGTCAGACTGAAAGTTTTGTTTCAACTGTTACTCTTTCTTTTCAGGATACTGTTTTCTGTTTGCTTTTTTCCCCTGGTCATATATATGTGCGTGTTTGTGATATCCACCTTTCAAATAGCAAGCTTATATGTAGAGGAAAATTAATTTTCGATCCGATTTTTCCCTACTTTCTAATGTCACGCAACTAACTGATTCACTTCACCGGTTTAATTACCATTCAATTGCCGTACACCGATTAATTACCGCTGTTGGTACGTTCTTACAACTAGGCCTTCATCTGTTGGGTTTCAAAGCACTCAAGCGCCTCAAACGTCATTATCATCTTCGAACAGCACAGTTTATTTATCCGGATGAATCCGTTGTTCGTGGAAGTCGATCTTGGTTTACTACACTGTTGCAAGTTTGTCTGGATCGTCGCCTGTTCGCTCTGGCTTTGTATGTGCAGCGCAAAAATTTGGCTCCACGTCTGGTTGCTTTAACTCCTCAGGTGAGTGATTTATTAATTGTCTCGTATTGCGCAACCTGCTTTACAACACCACCATTTAAATAGTTGTTGATGGACTAACTTTCTTCAGTTTCTGCGTCATCTATGTCATTGTCATGGTTTACAAATCGATGTTCACTCAAACATAGTTTCATCAGACTTCGTTAATATAGTATGGCATAATCGCTCATCTTGATTTCAAGACTTGTTTGTTGCTTAAGGATTTCTGCTTGCATTTCTAAAATGCTGCCAAGTTTTCTTCCCGGTTACACCATTTTTGAGATCCGGGAAATGTTAGTCGTGATTTCGTAGGTTACTACCGTGTGTTTCTTTCATATATCTCTTCAGGAGGAACAGACAGACGAAGACGGAATCCAAACGGTTCCTCCTGGGTTCCATGTTCTTTATTTACCATATGCCGATGATTTTCGAGACTTACAGCTGCCTTCTCACGGATTAGGTACGTTTGCTTCGGAGAACAACGGCTTGCCATTCTCCCTAATTCTCTTATGGTTTGCTTGTTATCTTCAGATATTACATAATCGTAAAAGATAAAACGTGTGCTGTGATTGATGGGTTTGTTTATATGTTTGTTGCTTACTACAGACTGGAAATCACTTTATTGGTTTTGTGAGACAGTTTGTTCCCAACACAGGTCATCACAACGGTTATCAAGATATTGTCGAAGACTTCTACTCGTGGTCATTGATAATGGGTTTCTCCGATTACCACTAGCTTATAAGGTCGTTCAGTATGACCTAGCATCTAGCGTTACTATGAAAACTGTACTCTATGGATAAAACATTGTTAATGTCATTTGCTTACTTGTGTCTCAGTGCACAGCAGCTGAGAGCAGTTTTGGGTGCATTAAAATTTATTTCACATATTTTAGCATCTTTCCCATTCACTGTGTTGTTTCATAGATGTAACTAGGTTTGACTTAAAGCTACAACAAAGGAATTTGTCTGGCAATCACTACCAAGATCCTTCTTCGTTGTTTATCCGTTAGTGCCACCCAATGCGAGCTATCGAACGCAGGCATAGATGGTCAAATACTTAAAGATAGGTCACGTCTTCTATCATGAGCGTCCGAATTTCGTTGTCTTAAAATCCACACAGTCGCCTTATATACACGACCTTCAAGCTTCAGAAGCATGATACATTCCAGGCACACAATGTGGTCAGCAACCCCCATAATTTCAATATGCAATATTAAGTCTAGATAATCACGGCAGTCTTGCAGAGATAGAGACACTACACTATGATGTTTGAAAGCGTATTCTGAAGTATTTAGCACTGCGCGAAATAGCGTCTGGTGCCGTCTTTGCCGCGTAAAAATTCTCAGACAGCACTTAGTTATCAGCACACTCAACAGCATTTAGTCTTCCACCGGATAAGAAGTCCACGCCGGCACCTTGTGAATGTCGAGGACAGTTCTCGATAAGTTCTTTTGCGAAAAATCTCAGCAAAATTGGTGAAAGTGAACAGCCTTAACATACGTCGCTTCTAGTGCTGAAATTGTCAGACAGTTCACCTTAAACCCTAACCTGAGCTGAAATATGGATCGGTCGACTGAATTGCTTGCAGGTTTATAGTCGAGAGTTACGCTGGTACATATGACGCTGCTCCAGAATTTAGCGAAGAGTGGAAATTTGGTCAATGCATCCTCGTTCTGGGCGAAACCCTGCCTGTTCCTTCCTAGTGCTTGTCTCCCGAGCTGCAGTGAGTCGACGAAGTATGATAGATGCCAGAACCCTGGTACTGACTGGGAGCAAGTTAATTCCTCTATGGTTCCCGCAAGAGCCCTCCGACTTTTTTCTGAAATATGGCAAGAACACAGAAATATATTCACTGTCGTCTACACAAGCTGAAACAACGAAGTGAAGGCTTTTACCAACGCCTCTTCACCTTCCTTGAAAACTGGCTGCACAAGGTCATCTGGGTCGACAGCCCTATTGCATTTGAGAGCTGAAGTGTAATTGCGAACCTCAGTTGTAGTGGGCAGTCTTGAATCTACATTGCAAGTTTGTGGCAGTAACACACTGAAAGCTGTAGACCAGATAAATTGATTCTCAAAGTGTTCCGCTCAGCCCTTTAATCTTTTTGACTTATTGTGGAGGAGTGTCATCTGCCTCGTTGATAGCTTCACTGACAGACGATCGCACGGGTAAGCTTGAAGAATCTGCTAGTATTCCACGGAGGAAAGGCGATTTTCATTCTCTCAACTTTCTCCAATTGCCAAGCCTCACGATTGGCGATCAGGCTACACTTCAGTTTCCTACGGATCTCCTTCACAAACCTGTTATACGAATTGCCACCAGAAATATTCCGTCTGATATCTAACACCTCCAGAGTTTTCTCTGAAGTTCAATATTTGTCTAACCGACGTACTGCACGCCACAATGCTTGCTTCATGAGTAATTTATGAGATTTGGATCCGGCAGCTGTTAAGATTTTCGGGGTGAAAACTGCTAAGCTTGCTTTCTTGCCTCATTTGGTATTTATGCTTTACCGACTACCTGACCAGTTTCTCTACAGTCACCAGCCGCTGCTATCGGCGAGACCGTTGCCCGGCAAAAGAAAGAACAGAACGTTGACGTATCAACAGATCGTCTGAATCCAAGTATGCGCCTTAATAAGAACGACAGTCTTGAATAGGCTCATGTCACGTATAACTAACAATTATGTGGTCTATCCGAGACTAATTCTGATTCGGAGAAGAGGGGTGTCAAGTATAATGGTGACTAAAATTAATGACTGTTAAAATTAGCCTATGTTTGGCGCACAGTTACAACAGCTACCCGCCGTCAACCAGTCCAGACTTGTTACCTAAACGAGATTCGGCTTCACCAAGACGGCCGACTTGAGTATTCATATCGCCGGCTAAAATAACTATATCAGAGTTATCTGTCGAACTAAGGTGAGCTGCCAGATCCAAGTGAACTGCATCCTAGACATCGACCTCATTGAAGTCACTGGGAGCATAAGCAAATACCAGGGGGAAAATTCTGAAGATTTGGCATCTGGAACTTATCTTAATGGAATCTACTTGGCGGACGATACAGACCCTACTACTGACGGGAACCTAATCCGCCAACGCTGCTGCGGCCGTCACGCTGAGTACTGTACCTTTCCCGGCCTAACTGGTAGCAGTGGTCGAGGAGTTACCTGAAGCACAGAATCACTATCGAATAAACAGAACGGGTGCTATCAGTTTATTACGTTCACTATTGTTGTTGAGCCTAGTCTCTGAAATCGATAGCGACATTCAACGTGTTTGAGGCCCGCACGAGAGCGGCCTGTTGATCTCTTTGTTTCAGGGTTCGAACCCATATTAATTCGGATTCTTGGCTTTAGCAGGGAACGAAGGAGGATCGTATGCTAGATGGTCAAACAAGGAACCTACCGATAAGTGGCTATATGTTTGGTGGGATTTGTAGGGTAATTACTAGAAATGGAGATTAGAGGGAGCTTGAGAATCAAACTGGATGGGACAGTGTAGAAGGTGTCAGCAGTAGCACATTTTCACCTATCCACCCTACTGTATGCATGAGACAGGGCAACCCGATTTATACTACGAAGCGGCCGATACTTTGTGGAGTTATTGGTGGTGTAAATATTCATGTTTGTATATGAGCTGATATACTTCTAGGACATCCAGACATGGACAGGAGAACGATTGGTGTTCTCAGCTGAAACCTTTGGTTTAAAAATCCATACGGGTGAGTGGAAATGTACCAGAATTGGTACATTCTTCGGAAAAAGACGTCAACCTTCTTCCAACCCCCAACCTAGAGGACCAGGAGATTGTCAAACCTCTACCTGTTGACTTGCCCGATATGAATGACTCCGTCGGTGCGATCGTCACACTATCCAGCTTAGTCTAACAGGTAATCGAGATGTGCAATCCGTCACACGACGTCAAGGTCCAGTCTCGTTGCGAAGGCAACAGTCAAGCTCCACCTGTGAGTAACTGCACTCCTGCCTTATCTGCGTCTCTGCGAGAGGTAAAATGGCCATTTGTATAAAGTCTAATATACAATACGTGCTTGTCGCTTGGCAGGTATAAGTAGCGTGGTCAACTTCGATGATACAGTGAAAAAATCGACCGATAGATAATGCTGACGTATAAGATGCGCCGCATATAACTTAGCGTTTCACAACGTGGATACCTTCGATGGTACATTCCGTTATGATCTCGTTTCTGCCATATGGTTCTTATAGCCTGATCTCGGATGCACACTCTCACTAGTTTGTTTTGTCATGATTTTGTGTTCAACATACGGAAGTGTTGAGACGGAATTACGTGCAGGCACCTTTCCTGTCACGAGCCGAGATTATTTTTTTTATGGTAATGTAAGACTAATTTGAGCTATTTAAGTCTAGAATACGCTACTTTTGTGCGTTATCATGCATTGGCACGGGTTCATCGGTTAACCGGACGTACCCGCGTGTACAGCTCCTTTCACACCTGTGAATATTTACGTGGTTGGGCTATGGGGTTAATGACAGCTCTATGGAACCAACCCTGACGATCGGTCGCACGGTTGTGGATTCGTAACAAGATTGCCACGACTACTTTTGTCCAAGTTTGAGAAGCCTGACGGCATGTAGCCCATCTATGACCCTGAATATAAAATGGCAGCAAACACCATACCAAACACCTGCCAACGTATGGAATTCACATTAGTGTATTGAGACCTCCGAATCATTCTTTGATGGGCAACATTCCGGTTACTCTACGTTTAGAGTTGTTGCATCATTCTGCACTGTCCGTTTTGATTGCTGCGTAGGGTTCTTTTGTTTATACTCTCCTTTTTACTTATCAACTGGTTTTTTTATATTTTAATTCAAAATCAATGTTATTTGAAATTGGAGGTAGAACAGATGTAACCTCGTATTGGTTAATGACATCCTCACGTTAAGTACATTTTGTTTGTCTTAGCTACCGAAAAACAGGTCGCAGCAGCTAAAGCTCTGGTTAAAAAGCTAACAGTTCCGTTTGATCCGAAACAAATTCCGAATCCCGTACTACAGCGGCATTATGCAATCTTGGAAGCACTTGCTTTGAACAAAGACACGGCCGAAGATGTAATCGATGCAACGTGTAAGTGATCTTATTTTTTTTCTATCACGCTTTTTGTTTTTCTGTGAGGCTGCACTCTTGTCTAGCTTGTATTGTGTAGAACCGAGTGAATCGGTTTTGTAGTTTAAAATGTATTCAAAGTAAATCAGTTGATCACTCTTTATTCAGTAGTTCGGTTGTTGGTTATATCTATCATCGTTTTGTTCTGATCTCGTTGATTCGTTAAGTTAGTATTAGCTCAACAGTAACGATAACAACAGATGTCAACTTTGAGGTAACTGTTTATAGACGCCAGTTATCTCATATGTTTTTGTTATCTTGCTTTAGGCAGCTCTTCAATACCCTTCCAATGTCACGTGATATCAGATGTCTTGTAGTGTAAAAGCCCAAACCGTTGGTCACATTAGCATTTGACTTGTAATTCTACTACTGCAATAGCCACTGATGAACATACTCTTTTTCAAGTCCAGTTTACATGAGTATTCAGTGACAATAGTTACCCGGGGTTGTTTGTTTGTTCCTTCTATTCACTCATTTTCTTCCGGTTGACCGACTCCTTTTCCGGTTCATAAACGATATCGGCTTATTCGTTTCTTTTAATGTATAGTTTATTTATCAATTTTTTGTTTGTTTGCATTTTCGAATGGTGGTATACTCTCCTTATCTTTTGATTGAGCCTATTAAGGATTTCGTATCAAACTTATAGTTAAGTTTATGTTTTGTTCTACGACTCCGGAAGCAATGAAATCAATAAACGTAACCCTCAGGACAAGTTTACTAGTACAGTGTATAAAAACCCAACCCCGCTTCATAAGGATTATTATTGCTGTTTGGTTGCTTCATAACAGAACAATCCACATTTTGATGATTCTATTTGTGAATAGTTAGCAACAGCTAACATCTTTAGCGATAAATGCATATTTCACTCTGATACTTGACTATGATGTGACCATGAGGAAGAAAGAAAGTTCTAGTGTACCGGTAAGAAGGAGATGGGGAGGGTGGCATGTAATTACGAAAAAAACCTTCATGTTTTAAGTCCACCACTAATTAACATCATAGTTGTATACAAACGACCAAATGACAAGTAGATTTAGTGCAGAACCGATATGGGTCTAGGATGTGGGAATGTGATAAAACTGGTTCGGAATGTAACTGCATAGTTTGACCTGTCTACTCTAGGTGTATATGAATATCCGGTTTCTTCGATCGCCGGATCGCAAGCCATCAGATCAATCTCGATTCGACATACAACAAATTACCTTACGTCGTGCTAATCTACTTTTTTGTGTGGGAGAATGTCGTGATTGGCTGACTCAAAGCTACTGTATGTATGTGTCTGTAATTTCATTCAGTGGAGAAGCCTAATACTTAAACGCTGTGTTCTTCGTTTCTCTGGTTATTGTTTGACACCGGCGGGTAAACAAGAAATGGTAGTAACATCTACCAGTTTTTATATTCTTGATGAATTGTTCAAGGTTATGTAACAGTTTTAAATTCCTTTTCGATTACATTAGGAAATGTTAACTATTCATCCAATAAAATTTTGATATTTGATTGCTGAGTAAAACTTTAGGAGAGTTCCCTATTCAGTTACACGATTACAGAAGTGGTGCATCACCCGATAACAACTGGGTTAATTATCCTAAGCTGGTAACTTCAAAAAAAAAGGTCTTTGCAATGCGATTTTAGTCAGACATAGAAGACACATGACGAAATAAGAGATATAGTTGGAGACCACATTACCTGACTCTCTTCTGAACGTTGTCAACTCAGGTCAATTTTGGTAAATTGCACGGCATGAACTGAACTTCTTAAATCTCTTTATTTTTCTTGCAGTGTTTGATTTCCACCAGAGCAGTTAAAGGCACAAGTTTTTACTGTTGATAACTTTCGTGATAATTCGTACTCACTGGTAATCAACAAGGATTCCACAGTTATTCTATCATTTCACCTTGTTCTAAGCCTCAATCGGCTGTAGATGAACAGCTACAACAAACAAACAAACACCTATTGCGCTAAGCTGTTCCAGTTCCTTCACTCATTGTTTCGCACCAACAACATTCCTCAAACTAATAAAATATAGTGTCTATGAAAATTGAACACCTAACTTCAAACCCTTTCATTATAAGACCAGTGACAAGTTGTACTATCCCCTGTTTGATTAGAGGACTCATGTCAAGTAGATATTTTTCATCAGGCTTGTCAAACCCAGTCGTATTCGCCGTCAGTTTACAAGTGCAATTTGAGTTCTGTTCTTAGTAATTTTCCTCTGTCAGTATTTCAACCGCTTCCGTATTTCAGATGCGCATCATAACGATTCGTTGTCGTTTTGTCGACACAGTCTAGACAACCACTACACAGTTGTTGTTGTACAGAATATTGATTGTTCCATATTTATACACAATATTGAAACATGTTTTCCAGCTTCCAAATATAGTGTACTAAAACTTATATTTTTTGGCTCTGTGATGGAATGTTCATTGTTGAAGGTTGCCCGTCCTCTCCAACATTAGTCTCGAACGAACTCGGCCTTCACTTAGGGAGCCTGAGGTATATGTTTTACAACAGGTATCAAAGAAAAATTCCATATGTTCACCTATCTCTATCAAATACATCTTCCATATTAATTCTTTGGAATCAAATAAAAAGTGACCTTTAAACTATTCCAAGAATGCCACTTTTTTAAACTATAGATTATAAACTGTTCTCCGATTGTAAGCTAGTCGATACAGTCTTTGATTTTTTCTGAGATTTCCTATCATCTAGTACGCTAAAGGATATAACAAAACGCTTCGGGTTATTGATCACAATGATATCTGACTAACATTGTCCTGGAATATTCGGCGTTACAGAGGTAACAGCCTATTCGATCGTCTACAGACTAGCAGAGTAACTAGTGGGACTCAATCAGAAGTTGTCAACGTACAGTTACGATGACCTAACCGGACAACAACATTGTAGCGAAAAGTCGTCCAATAAAGCACAATCTTTACCATCGAACACGCTAATTACCATGCCACACCCGCGCCTGCGATTTTGAATCACAATTCCAGTCCACAACACCCCCCACCCCCACCCACCCCAGTTTCCACTCCCACGGTTTATGTGTATGATCGGCGCCTTCTATCGGGGGGGGGGGGTTCCGCCTGCCATTCTTCGTCCGATTTCGTTGAGCGATGGCTCGTCCGGTCGCTCGTGTTGTCCACAATTTATCCACTGTAGGCCTTCACCGTACTCCACGACCGTGTCGAGATATTCCTATGAGTGTTGGAATAATCGCGCCTCCGATTTGGTCCTCCATCCTGCCTGCCCTTTCTTTCCCGTTAGTCCGATCCAGTTGAGCGATGTCTCATCCGGTCGCCCACGCCGTCCGCGATCCGCTCGCTGTGCGTTTTTGAACGCACCTCCCCCTGTGCTGAGGTATTCCGCCGAGAGTTGGAATACTCGCACCCCCTGCCTGATAGTCCACCACAAAATGACTATACAGCTAGCCACTTTCCGGAAGATGGTTCACTGTTTTGTCGACCGAATTGCATACTTTTTGTTGAATAGCCCCCCCCCCCTGCCGACGTTTTTCATCTGTTTACTTATATAGTTATCTTCTAACGTAAGTGTTTTTTTATAAAGTGCGTTCTGATGAAAACATTACTAAGATCTAACAAATGGTTAGTGATCATTACTGCTGTTTGGGATTGAGTGAAGAGAAAAAATGAAATACGAGAGATAAGGTGAAGCATTTTGATAGAGTTGATAAGCTTAACTATAAGAAACGAAATTATCTGGGAAACTAGACAAAGATTTTGGAATATTTGAGAAGAGTAACTTAGTAGAACAAAACTATATACCATGAACTAAGAATTGAGGATATCAAATTCTATACATAGTTAACGAACCAAACTCATATTTACGATTTACCAATAATCTGTCAATTCTCCGTCTGTTCCGGTTTAAACTGTCCTACTGTCTAGACTGAACCACTTCAATGCACAGTTAAAATTGTCCAGTCGAATGTTCTTGCGTTTGATCTCTTATTGTCCACACAGCTCAGTCGCCATTTCCCGCTGTGCATACAAAAAAAAGGAGAGCGGTTGACATTTTTCTACTCTATCCGTCTTACTGTGATGGAAAATAAAAACTACTCAGCTTATACGGATCAGCGCGTTTTCGGTTTGTTTTTTACAACAAAGTTCCCAACTACTTATCCTTAATCAGTATATTGCCCAGAATGTTTGTTAAATTCCACAGCCTCAACTTGGTTGAGAATCCTTAACTGCGAGGTCATCCATTGGAGTTAACAGCACAGCTATTGTGTCTCTTATCAAAACTGTCAAGCAAATTAAACATTCATAAGCGAATGTGGCTTGGCGTTCACATGATCAATTGGTCGTGCCTATATCGAAGCCAATGGTACAATGATCAACGCGGTTGCCTCATGAGACCTTGCTTCCAAGTCCAAATCTCGGTCATATGTACTACTGATGACCTCTGAGAGGAAGAAAACTAGAGTACAATGCTTTTTGAGAAGAGGATGGATGAAGGTGAATCCGATTTAACAGTAAAAGGTGTAACAAGAACCTGTCTCTTATAACACCGTTTTGAGGGCACCCAAGTTTCGAAGCGAATGGATTGAGTGTGCGTTCACATGTACACTAATGATAGTGTTCGAAGGTTTAACCAGGAGCGATGTTTAGAAATTATTCGCCATGTGGCAATGTCAAAATTAAAAAAACATGTTTCATGTCGACTAATTCGCAAGTATTTACATTTCACAAATCCGACGGCCAAAATCCCAACTTGATTCGATAATTCATACTCCCAACAATTACCCACAAACAATGGTAACATCAGATTAATTCTGAATTGCTTACGAGCATCTGGAAAGGGATTTGAGCACAACTTACATTCTTGCTCGCTCACTTACAAACCCTCCATCAACCAGACACAAAGTGATAAGAAATTCTTCTTTTTTTTTCAGTTTCAGATGAGTAGGTTACTGTGCAGGCAGAATGTTTCTTGCATTACAGTCTTCCCGCTCTGAAACATATCGGATAACCTCGTGGTCATGATTGTTCAAATCTCTGCTTGGTCGACACATACGCATGTGTATCACTCACTCACGTATAATTGTACGAAATGTTCCACGTTATAGGAACCAAACTAGCCAGAAAGCACAGAAACATGACAGTTGTAATTTGTAACGTACTAAAGAAGAGTAAGCAATGATGGAAAACGAATGTCAATGGGTATTTCGAGATTGGATACTCATGCTTACTCAGATAACACGGCATACGTACCGTCTGGCCTATGGTGTGTATACTAACTACTGTTAAGAGTGTCGTTATGTGGATTTGTGCGCTAAGTTTAAACCGAAATGAATTGGATTATACTATTTATGTGTTAAAGTGTGAATACAAGAATATGATTATAGTTTCACGTTCTCGCCGTGTCGATCGTAGTCGGTATCAACCGATGCATCCCCGGAGGTCTTCTTTTCTGCCTTTACCCTAAATGTTTGAAATGCCATCACCAAAACGAGTTGTGCTTTTCAATTACGCCGATGACACCGTTTTGGGTGCCATTTTTATACTTCTCACTCACTATTGGCAAATGAGTTTGTTTGTCTCAGCCAAGTGATAAAATGTTTGTAATCTCTCTATGAATGTCTCAAAATGTGTGGACGGTTTGTTTTCACTTGTTAATGACAATCGTTGTTATCAGTTCATGGCGCATGAGTGTCGTTCCTATACTCGGAATAGTTCCGAGAATAATTGGGCTTTCCTCAACAGCATCCTTTTTGGGAGCATGCGGATAGTCTTCTGATTAAACCTTAGAGGGTAGCAGTCATTCTGTTCGCAGGGCTAACGTATAAGCTCCTTCATCTCCTACTGCTACCCCTTACCCCGCCAGAATTTTTGTAAATTAGGTGCCCTTTTCTCTGGAATCCATCGAGCTACTGAGCATATAACAGTGCGAAGCGTTTTACTGCTTTGCATGTACGCCTTTGAATTCAAAACCTTCCAGGTCCATTTTCGTTCAACCGATGTAAATCATATTTTCTGTTACTGAACGTGTGATGATTTTGACAGCTGAGAAACCACCTTTTGGGGTTATATGAAACAATTTAACTGGACAGTGAAACCGATTGTGTCTGCCTAATGGACCATTGGGGGGGGGGATCTGATTCCGCAGCGATAAACCCAAGTATTACTTCTCAAGCAAATGGTATATTTGGATAGGTAAACTCTTGGCGTGCAAAACAAAGGCCGTCGATTCTAATTTCCGTCTCACTTATCAACGGTTCACACAATCAAACTAAACTGTTATGAGATATGCAATGAATTTTCATTGGATATTCTCAACTTTTCAAGTCACCTCTAACCATCCATGCACACGGACGCGATGAATTCCAGTTAGGTGTGTAAACTGATCCCACTAACGTTCTGCCCATATATTCACGCGTGTAGAGTTGCGCATCTTCATTTACAACACAACTTTTAGTATCACACGAAAGTGCATTTTAAGCCTTTTCCAACAGTGCCGTTATTTTTTCTGGGTGGATAAAAGGTGCTCTCTGATCGGCCAATCTACCCAGGTGATAAGTCCAACACACGAAGCTCATGACTCACCCCCAGTGCAAAACCAGACGAGTTTGTTCTGCGTTGGAGCGTCCTATCGATCCACCAGCCGACCGGCATTCCATTGGTCGATCATCGTACGATTGTCAATCCCACAACAGAGGCAACGTTGAGGGCGCGTCAATAGCCTGTTCAAGCAGTGGTCACGCCTACGCCATACCAGCCCACTGATTGGTTAACAGTTTGTTCAGTGAAATCATTATCCCACTCTGCGTGACACTCCCGATTCCGGTCACGAGGTCTTGTACGGCTTGGTTCATAGCCCGGTATTTGGCGTTGTGCGTACGTACCGAGGCGACGTTTACACTTCACACCCATTTACCAAAGTTTAGACCCAGGATGTCGAGGTCAGCGAAGCCACAATTTCCCTCAAACAGTTAGATTTTTATTCTTCCCTAACCCATAAGGTGAACTGTCATCATTCATGCACACTGTCTACCAATCTGTTTCCTTCCTCATTCCAAGTCGGCTGGTATCCGATTAGTGCCAGCGTGATCGCTGTTTGTTTTATTTTGCTTGAGGTCTGTCTGTGATACGTTTCAGTTTATCGGTTCCACGGACTTCCCAACCACTGGTCAGTCCTTCTGTATAATAATTGTCTTTTTACTACTTGTTAGGCAAGCAGGTGTAGAGGTCCTTACGCAGTGATGGTACGCATCGGATGCATCAAATAGATCAGACATAATAGCAACCTTGAGTGTTTGCTTTGTAAATCAACGGTCCATATGACATTTAGCGGAATACCCACATCAGTTTATAAATTGCTGCAAGATAATCCCTCGGATACTTTACATGGTGTTTGTATCGCTTGCTTGTTCAGTGTAAGGTCATCAACAACGGAAATTTGGCTCACGTTAGACTAACGTAAAAACGGGAGTTTCAATAACACCCACAAATCTCCTAATCCAGAATTGAGATTTGTGGCTCAAAAACTTATACTGTCAGAGTGTAGTAAGAAACCTGTACATTGTGTCTAACTTAAGACAAATTATTAATATAATTTCTGTCTTTTCAGTCGTTCAATGTAGGACGCTTTAGACAACATAGCAAAGTCAATAACATTTGCTAATGTAGTAGAAAGATGCGATCCACCTTCTGTTAATAAAAACATTACTTTAAGGGCTGTTGACAGATGTACAAACCCACTCAAACCAACTATGACCGAACCAAATGTGGTCGACACACAATCGCTCATCATAGTCAACCTCCCTGAGGACGAATCACGAAACCTATGGGTATGAGAAGCACATGACAAGACTCTCTTTGTTGTCACCATCCCAATTGGACAATTACAGAGACTCCGTCATCATAGTGACCCAAAATACAACGACTGTCTAAATCCGCTTAGTGTCAAAAATGAAACAGAACAAGTCTTGATGCTGAAATAGGCCACACATGACAGGTCCGAAAACTCACCCAGACTACGTCCAGACGTCCACAAGTCTATCAGTGTTTTGTTGAGTGATCATAACTCCATATAGAAAGCACAATTGCGTTATCGTCCACACTGTTCCCTTACTCAAAACTGCGGATAATTGTGCCAGTGCCATTCATTGTTTACATTAGTGGAAATGTATAGCCACTAAACCTAGACTTTCTGGTCCCCAGATGACAAGCCTGTTCATTTAACACTCATTTTAGCACACAGACTTTCACATATGCCGTTCTGGATCCAAACCATGACTGATCAAGCCCTAACTGCCTAGCTTACCATTCTCCGTTGTGTTCTGGATGGTATCAGGACTCAGCAGGCTGATCCCGAAAAACCAAGTTAGATCTTCGTGGGTTATATGGTACACTCAAAGTCATCAATGTGCGAAGGGCGGCAGTGTGGTTGTTTTTGTTGACAATCGTCAGAAAATATCTGCGGTACATGGCCCCTGCTATTCTGAACTCGTTTGAACCCGTATGACGCATATTGCATTTTAACCAATCATGCAGTCGTCTGATCAATATGAATTACTGATCCCCGTCTGCTTCGCCGGTTAATGACTCCTTACTTAGTAACGTCTTACGTAGGCTGACCTCTGCAGGATTCTCACACATCCTACTAGTGTGGGTAACTTCAATTAGCCTGAGATTGACTTCGACCCCAATGAGATTCTTGCTAAACTTGAATCGTTTGCTTTTGAATTCTACGATGCACTTATGAGTTCTTACATAACCGAACATGTCAGAAGGTTCACTAGGTGAAGGCTGTGTGGGAAGCCTTTAAAAGGAAGTTATAGTCCAACCAGCCAAAAGCATAATTAATGAAGTGCAATTTAATCTCTCTGCAGTCTTAGTTACCATGACTTCATCATATTTGAAGTACTTGGTGTAGTAGGGGTATTCCCCGGGCTCGAAACTGTATAGGAAAGTTTTACCAAGTGGATGGGATGTCTTGTTGCGGCATGGTCTGGCCTTCTATGCCGTTCAGTGAATACACAGGGATAACTATTTGATTGCAACACTGATTGCAGACGCTGTAGTTCATTGTACAAAATATCTGGACTGCATATTTTCCTGGCCCGACGAAATAAAGTACGAACCAGAGCACGTTTGTATTGAACTAATCTGTTAAGGTTCAGGTATTGACCAGTCCATGTAATCTTTCCGTAAAGAGGTATTTCGATTGTAATGGTCGCGTTATGGGAATGTCCAGAATAGAAACAGATTGTTCAGTCTCATGTTGCAGTGATAGTAATGTGGTAGGATGCGTTTGGTGCATTGTTGAGTGCAACCTCTCCGCGTCTTCCCCGCTGGCATTAATTATGAATATATCGCCTACGTGCCGACCATATAGTATTGTTGTATGACAGGCAGTTTCGTTGTGAATAGTATACTACTCACAAGTAGTATGTTACCCACAGGCAACGCTCAGGAATAAAAGGGCAAGCTGCAAATGCCAGGAAGACGGAGGACAAGGAGAGACTATCGAAATAGTGTGTACGCGCTCGGCAGAAGTTCCACCAAGGCGAATGACAATGATGGATGTGAATGCATATCTAACTTGCAAATGAGTATACGCGTTTGTGGTTTGATTTTTGACATGACGTATACGGGCGTTTGTGCAGTAAACGAATTCTCAGGCCAAGCGTCTTTTGCGGTCACAACACTGTCATCCGTTCGGTGGTAATTTGCAGCTGCTGCTCAAAGCGAGCAGGAATGATGTTTGCCAAAACAGAGCCGACTGGACCCCCTATTGCTACACCGTCTATCTGTGTATAACCTTCTTGAAATATGAATTTGATGTTTGAGGTACATAGTTCCGTGGAAGGTAAGTCGATTCGTAACTGCTTTTCAGCTATCCGTTTGACAGTTATTTCGGTATATTTCTATCACAGGAACCTCGGTGAATAAAGAATTAACAACAGTAGTTGTACGGTGACGTTCGCTGACGTATTGTTCTTCCAGTAATTTTACCATCCCAAACGTATCCTTTATAGTTCGCTGAGAAAATGGTTGCCGTACAGGTTTCAGTAGCTGTACTAGCCATTTTGCCAGTCAAGCTTGCGCCGAATTAACCATAGACAGTATCAGTGTCAATGGTATTTTATGCATGTGAAGCTGCGGTGGACCATACATTTGTGGTGTATGAGACCTGCTTGGCGGATCCCAGAAGCTTACGGATTTCTCCTCAAACTTTATTCTAAAACGTGCCTGGATTATCAGACGTTTCATCGGTTCTAAATTTGCTGCTACCTTGAAGTATGTTCTTCATTTTCGCAACGTTGTCTAACCAGTCAATGAGTGACATTCCAGAGCCTTTGTTTGATGCATCACTACCAGTTCGTTCGACCATAACGTTCTCAACGCTGCAATTTGTGATCATCAGAAAGCATAGATTTCTGTTGCCTAGAGTTGTTGCGATTTTAATGTTGCAGGTCCGCCAATTTTGTTTTAAACCAACCATGACAATCTTCCGATAGATGTAACAGACCGAAGAACAGATCATAAAACATCTCAAACTAAGCCCGCGATTCAGTGCTATTCACTGTTTTCGGTGAAGTGCAAAGGTTGGGATCGCAGTCCAGAACTTCAGACTGCAATCTAGCTAGCGTTACAGATGACGGGTTGGTAGTGTATCATTCAGACTACTCAAGGGTAGATGTTGTCAACTCATTTTTTGCCGAAAGACTTTTGGAGACGACTTTTCTCATCAAGCTTCTTCCTTCGGGCCGTATCAGCGCAAAATCGAATAAATTTGATGTCAGTAGTAATGAAGTATGTTGCATTATGTATGCGCTTCAGATTGTCGACTGTCGTGCGAGTATCCTCTATATCGATTTTCGTCATACACATCAGATCTGTTGCGATCGGACATATTCTACGGGACCGAAATTGTTTCCAACAGCTCACACGATACAAGTTATCTTTCCGGCACTGTTCCAGGAATTTGAAGCAAACGCTGTGTATAACGATTTTGCATCTCAGCCTCACTAAGGAGTTTCAAGACTAATATGAACTTTTTAACCAATCTTTTTGAGAAAGCAGGCTTCCAAAATCCCGGAAGATATACCCAGTATAACTCATCTTTAGAGGCTATGATCACAATAAGCCTGCTAATTACAGTCCGATTATATTATTATCAGTTGTACTGTCGCTCGAGAGTGAACATGAGTTTCGAAAAATATTCTCATGTGTTACCAAGTTAATGGCTGTCTTCAAAAAACCGGACAAAGGCGATCGATGAGGAGAAACCAGTTGATGTGATTCTTCTAGACGTCTAAGAACTTAGACCGAGTAGACCATTTCAAGCTTTTCGTAAAGCTCCGTGACCATCACATAGAAAATCCTCTACTGCTGTGGCCCACCGACCATTTCCAAGATTGCCGCGATACTGTCGAAGCGAACGAGGCTTTCACAGGTTGATACTGTGCGACCAAGGGATTAACACGAGGTTCCATTCTAGTAGGTTTGTTGCTCTGTATTCTGTTGGTGCGCGAAACCCCGCAATTACAATCTAGCATATACTAGTTATTGTTACTAAAACTGAGAGGCTTCAGTGATTTAAACATACGACGTTGCTGGGCCACGGATGACCGCCTCCCACTTAACAGTGCTCAATGTAAAGTGATGCAACTTCGTCATTCGAGCTGCGCGGGTTACTTTCTGAGAGACAAAAATTTGGATACCCTCACATGTGAGTGCGCGTTGGGCACGGCTATCTCAAATAACCTTTGGTCTGTTTTTCAGCAATGACCAAACAAACCAACTCGGAACTTGAATTGCACACCAAGCTGTTCGGACATTTTCATCCAGTCTGTTTCACCATTATATTCAATACTGTAATGCACCTTGATCTTGAGTTAAATACGCAAGCTTGTCATATTTATCTTGTGACAGACATGGTTTTTATTAAGGAGGTACAATTTAGAACTACGAGACAAATTACGATATTACGTTTTCTACCCTACCCACATAGGTTGCTCAAACCGGGGCAGTTCTCAGTACCCTACCGGCATACCACAGGAGACTTGGTTTTAGGGTCCTCTATCAACCTCAATATCTGTTAAGAAAAATAATTGTACTCAGTGGAAATAGCCATCTCAGGAGTAAATTACTAAAGCGGCAACATCAACTGAACTTGCAGAGAACACCCTTTTATAGTTCAACCTGGAACAACCTACCAGAGTCTGTCACAAATGCGTCATCGGTAGTTGAATTCAAACGCAGAATCGACACATATGTTTGAAACTCCAAGCTGACTACTCAAATAACGTGATTATCGGAATCAGCGCAGTTGAATGAAGATAATCTCGACTTCTCACTGCTGTATAATTAATTCGGATTGGCGTACGCTTGATAGGCAATGATTGGGTTTCTTTTCCACCGATTAGCCTCTTACTCTCTCTCTTTTGCAGTTTGTTTGTTGCTGGCCCTCTGAAACTGAGACAATCTTCCGACGTGTCTTTTCTTTATAAACCCCTGGTGTGCAGAAATATTTTTAGCTTTCTCTGATCTGTAAACTTCTCTTAAATACTATATGTCTTCTCTCTGTTTTGACTAAATGGATTAAGGGAACTCAATGTTTCAAACTATGAATTCTGTTGTCGAAATATATGTATATATATATATATACTTATACATATGTATACTTATGTACACCTGCGATTTATATATATATATATACATCTGATGAGTAGTAGGCGATTTTGGTTTTCATATATATTGAACATCACCTACAATTGATCGCAGCTGTCACATTTCCATAGACTATCCAGTTAGCCCTTTTCGAAAAGAAGTACTAGACTCGAGTTTCGCTCTCATCACAGCTTGTCAGTAGTACATATCCTCGGCACTGCAGCCGGGACTAGAACTCCGGCCACACTTTCATGAAGCAACCCTGCTGACGAGTGTGCCATTGACCTCATAGTAGGCGCGACCGAATTATCATATGTGAACACTTAACAACCTTTTGATTCTGGACATCTGTATCAGGATGTTGTGTTCCTGGATGATTATGCTCCTCATATGCGATATACACACGGCCATTCTCATGACTGTTCGTTCAGTATCTTGAAGCTTTATAACCCTGTTTGCTCTAACCTCTCATCTCTGTAACCCTGTTTACTCTAAACTCTCGTTTCTATCTTACAGTGCCAAATGTGGGTGCAATCAAACGACGTGCTGGTGCGGAAATCGAAGAATTCAAACATGTGTGCCATTTAGACGATACAGTTAGTCCTGCTAGTAAAGTAAGTTATTCTTCAAACGCTGTATTGCGCATAAGTTATCAGTTTAACAACACTTAAAGTTGACCATCAGTTTCGCATTCCTCTCCAAAAGAAACTGTGGATTGGTCTTACTATTATCAAAGAATTGGACTCCGGTCGTCTCGTTTGTGAAGCTAGCACAGTGACCTTACCAGGTGCATGATCTAATCGTCATATCTCATACACAAGTCAGTCGTACTTGATTGAAACCCGCAATTAAGTGTGAATGCTGTTCAATTTCTAGCAACCTCAATCCCCGAGGAACGCTCAGCTGTGCCCTTTATGTGCACATGTAACCCGCTGTTCATTTTTTCAATCATTGAAGCAACTGATCGTACCTTCCAGCCAGACCGTATGGACATGCGCTTGCGTTTGTATGCGTGCACATAGTTTGTACATTTGGTTCGTCATTAGTGTTTGCAAGTGTTTAGACTCTTGAAGTGTTGATAGTGCGAATCCGCGACGGGTTGGTGATGAGTGCTCGGTGTTAAGCTTTCGACCGCGGTGAGAATATATACAACTGACCAGCTCTAACAATTGCACAACTCGAATGTATTGCTTCTCTTCAAAAGAGACCGACTAAAGTCTGTGGCAGTGTGAAAGCCGCAATCAATGTGTACCACTCAAAAGATTCTTCCACTACCCATCGGTACTCAATATTCCTTTCAATGTTTTTGAGGTCAGTTTCAATTGCAGGATAATCTATGGATTACAGCAAGTGTCGGAATTAGCGTCTTTTAATTCCCTTACTTTCATGTGTGCCAGTTTGTTTTCCATAGAATTGTTTTTTTGGTGCGTTATTCAGAAGTGAATAAAAACACTTCTGTTCGATTAAGATCGGAAACCTCATATCTGAGTACTATCAAATAGCATCTACCCTTCGATACGTTCCGTCTCATTCGGCAACAACGTCAGTTGCGTGACAGATCCGTTTAAAACTGATTTGTGGTCTGTTTTTTGGATAATTATTGAGTTAAATGAACTGCTAAAATGTAACTTGTCTCGGGAAACTCGACGATGTGAAGCCATTTGTCAATTTTTTTAGCCTAGCTGTATTTTCACCTCTATCTGCGCTCTCGATCTCCATACCATCTTTCAACCCCCTGTGTCCGTAGGATTATTTAATCTTTTCTGTTCATTTGTAGGCAAGCCATTAAATCTTAATAGCCTATTTCTCCCGTTTCAACTCTCCAACCTATCACTGATCAGCTCGATAATCGATTACCTATCGATCTGACACTTACACATTCCCACAGGGATTAAACGAAATCTGCAGCGACCAGTCAGTTTGGAAATGCCTTTTACACCTTTGGATAGCGGGTTTATTCGTTGAGCGATCAACCTTCAGGCCGTTATACGCTCTGAGATTGTGGAAGTGATTTCGTTTATGATTATCTGGAATCATTGTTGAACATTTCACCGGACTTGGGAATCACAAGTCCTGTTTTGTTTCCTAACCGCAATGAAGTAACTTGTCTGAAGTTGTATACAGATGAAATGGCCATATGTATAGTTTATGGAATTGTTTTTTAATGCTAGATGTAAGGACCATAGTAACATCCACTTGAGAGCTGTTGCGTTTGAGTTTCCACTGTTGTAGATGGTCGATGTACTCTAACCGTTGGCACTTGTTCCGTTGACTATCCGTCGCCAGTCTAACCACATTGCATCCATAGATTTCTGTAGTGTACTGAGATAACGAAGAGAGCCTGGGAAAAAATCGTTGCGTTGGGATGGTAGTGGAGATGAACGATCACATTATACTATTGGTGAGTAGCCAGGTCGCATCGCTCATTGAGTTATTGGGGTAATCATGACAAAATACAAGGAATATTGAAGTGCACTCCGTCACGAAATGACGTTTTCCGTACATGAGCTTGCTCTTGTCAGCTGTAGCGTCCGGGGCTTATCGTCGTATGCAGCTGAGTGTTTACGTTTAAGGTGTTATTGAAGCATAACCACTAATGTCGCTTCTCTGAACAACTAACCCTTGCACCACCCGTGTTCTTGACTCGTGACAGCAGCACTGGAATGCGGTTGATTGTGGCCAGTTTGTCGTCAGTCGTACTGTTGCATCGGTACGGTGACCAGCACGTTCTTGTTCCACTGACGTGGGGTGGTCTGTTTCGCCTTAATCACGCTAGGTCACCAAAGCCACGATTTGCCACTTGATCCGGACCCTATTTGTCCAAGCTTGAAGACCGCCATCGGTAGATTACCTTGGTTATTTTAGTCTTGCCTTCACCTCTCATGGCAGTCACCGAACTGATCGTTCGAGAAAAGATTTCTGCCATCTTTCGGACGGCGACCATAGACTACGCCAATTTACGCAGATTGTCTGTGTACCCACAGAGAAACCACCGGGGCTGTGTGCGTCCTCTGCCGTAAGGGCACGTCAAGGCGCTCAGTACACATCGTGTGCGCTCGAGACACCGATTGCTGTTGAAATCCAAAGAGATCTTTTAAGGAAGTTTGAGTTGGGACATTTGAAAGTGCAATCTCGAAAAGTAATAGCGCTGCTTTTCTAAAGTTAGTGATCGAAAAGTCTATGTGGATGTGGAGGCTGTAGCCAGTTTTTAGGGATAGTAAATTTGTATCCGCCAAAACCCAGTGTCACCCATCTAATCTGTTTGTTCTTCCACAGCATTCACACAGTTCTGTCCATGAATTGATCAGTACGTCTCAACTGGCGTTAACATATAGTGTCTCGTTGCAACAAAGCATGCATCCAGAACACTCACACTGAGTGAACTCCTCCAAACGACCATTGTTTATCGGCACATCAAGTCTATGCACGTTTGTAGCATATTTTCAAAACCGCCGGCCGGCACGTATTTGCACTGTAGGAGAATATTTTCCTAGTTTTTTTTTTTGGTACAGGATAGCTAAGTATGTACACGTTGACAAAGTGAAACGCAGAGCAATCCAATTCCTTTTTCCGTTTGATATTTTTTAAAAATCACTTTGGCCATCCAACTTGATTTGATAAGAGGGGTCTTTGATAATCAGCAAGTTTTTGTCTCTGTCGGCACTATATTGCGCTTCAAACGTGACGTTTCCTCCAGCTTTGTATGCCGCTTGATGAGCATGCATGCCAAGTTAGGAACATTGGAAGAATATCCACTGTAGCATTATGCACTTTATCAAGTAAACCTTCCATAAAACACAACGTTAGTCTATTGTCAGAGGCTGGTCGTTTCACGGATTTCTTGCTTACGTGGTCGTGTCCTGTTTTCCAGTGGCATTAGTTGCTTTTGGACGGTTCTTTTTTCCCCACTTTTACCTCTTATCTAACTGTCTTTGTCCATTTAGACTGACCTTATCATCAGAACGGAACTGCATCCTGATCACTCTTGGAGTATTGTTTGTCTGAATTTCAAAATTCCCAACCTTTCTTTCCGAAAGACCTTATCAAGATGGCCTCTCTCATATATTCCATCACCACAATTTGTAAACCAGTAATAACTTCAACTCTTGCGAAGACTGTATTCGAGATGACTCTTAATTACACGGAACATAAATTCGTCGATTAATAAAAACTGGAACGCATCGTGTACTTTACGGATCGAGCGAATGTATTTCTTCCCTAGACTAGCAGTAGCATCTTGTATGGTCGACCATCATATAGATTCATCTCATCGATCCACAGTCCTCGCCAAACGTAACTTGCAATGAGGGAGCATTAGGTCAGGAGAATACACTCACCATATTTGATTAATTCTAATTCCGAAATAAATGAACTAGATCATATATCAGTGCACATCTAAACGAACTAGCACATATGCACTTCCATCCAACATTTCAACGTTTGTTCGAAACAGTTAGGTCATATATGACTCTCAGAGGGATTTAAAGTGATAAACATCTTCAGCTTTCTATAACATCAGTTCAATCTAAATAACTTCATCCAAATTCGGATGAACTGTAGAATATACATAAACCGAAGAACTCGGACCTATAATTCCCGGACTAAAAAAGTCATATGACTTCGAAGTTGTGGAGTAATCAGAAATGACCTGTTGATTGTTCTAACGTCAGTGCATACCTATTGTTTGATATCAATCAGCTGCGTTTACGGCTACGATCTGGGTGGACGTCATTGCAATTGGAAGATTGAAGTAACAGACTATCATTATGCTTCGGGCCAATCGATCAACAAAGAACAGTTGGTGCATTTGTGATCCACACCGTGGAGATGGTTACCACGCTGTCTTGATATTTTTGCTGTATAGCACCGAAAAAGAAACAAGTAGAGGATAATCACCATTGAATATTACGATCAATGTCAACAGTGGTTGGTTAAATTAAATGTTAGTATTACAGAAGCATGTTCTAGTCCTCTTAAAATCCCGTATCTTCCGTGTCACGAGACACATAGCCATGTCTCTAATGTGGATCCTTAGTTCGTCAGCACTTTTATAATCCACTGTTTTAATCTGCTCAAAGCATAGCAGTGCTAAGGTGATGTTCTCTCATTGCTGTCCACTGAAATGATTACTCAACGAGGCTATACCTGCACGTTATTTACTCCTAGAAACTATACGTGTGTCACGCGATGGGCTGGTTTTCAATCCTACGTTGAAATGATGTTCTAAAAATTTAGGGGCTTTATGAAACATCGAATGATGCATGTCGAAAAGCACAACTTTGTGAATAAAACATCGCTGTCCCAATAAAACAGAACAAGTAGCGCCAGTACTATCTGGTAGATAGGCGCATTTTTTGGTGAACAATGTACTGCATCGCCTATCAAAATCGACGTCGAGCTGTTACAACTGCGTCTAATCATAGTGAAAATCAGCACTGCATACACATCAGGTGAAGCCAAATTCCAAACCCAACATATGCACTACTTGCATCAGGGAAGCGAATGACACAGTCACTGGTGAAACATTCCACCGAGACAGATACTTCAGGTGGACCTATCGTACAACTGCCACCGTAGTGGTAGCTCTAGTACAACTTGCTAGTATTACTCGATATTGAAGTTCCCAGACATATGCTGAGTCGCGGTATCATTTTGTTAGTACGTAAATTGTTGTCCTGTATTCATTACACTCAGTGATCACGTGCACTTAGTAGTTCGCCCCCCTGGATTCACCCGCAACTATAGGAAGCATACATACATGGTTGCTCACATATGTAGTCAGGCCCGATAGCAGTGATATTATGGTTGGTCGTAAACAGTAAACCAATCAGGAGACGCCGAAACAGTTAGTGGGAAAACGACCTATACGCCGAAGGGAAACGAGGGAGGTCTCACTAGTCAGAACACAATCCAGTTAATCATAAAGCATTGGCAAAGGAGCTCGGCCCTAACACACGCGTTGCGTCACTCGTGTGGTTAGAGTTGAATCATCGCAAACGGTCAACTCAGTTGTCAATAGCCACATTTCAACAACTGATCATAATTAAACAATCTGTGCTATCGAGCTGATGGCATGTGGATATCGGTGTTATCAAGATAGCGCATCCCAAGAACATTGAATCGGGTTGTGCGAATGGATATCATATGGGCTAGTAAGCATCCGAAAGGTAACGACTAGAGAGGGCCGATTACTTCCAGCGGATGCACTAACGGATCTATCTACTTCCGGACCGACGCTGCTCAAGATACGATGGTTATCATCTTCTGTGAACTACCAGAACTCATACAACAAGACTTAGTGCTCTTGAGATTTGCTCTCTGGATCATCGAAATCACCACGTTCATTCTCGAACAAATTCAGCCTAATCGTGATCAGTGGCCACTTATCGAAGCGTAGGTACTAACAGTCAAATCACCCCGTCACATGGCTTGTTCTGAACATGGTCGGGGCAGTATGTGGTGCCTACTCAATACTATACCCATTCAGCAAAGGCTGGGGAATGCGTATAGTGAATTATGTGGTCGATGCCCAGCTTAAGTTACCACAACAGTGGGACCGATCGATAAGTTTATTCATAATGAATGTGTTGATTGAATGTTTCATCCACGATTAAATGCCACTCATTTTCTCTATGGCATTTTGGTAGGATTGGCGTTGCACGTATACTAAAGCGTAGCAATTAGCGAAAATGTAACACTCGATTCAGAAGGGGTCGAGGAAAATTTTTGTTCTCATTAAAATGAAATAATAAGTTATTGATCTATCTTGTGGTTTATTTATCAATGTTGGCTGATCACTTATATCCTCTCAGAGTATCCGAGAGTAGAACTGAGACTTGTTCAAAGGGTTTAGTTCATTGTCACATAACGTTTTCATGCGCAGATTAACAAATGAGAACCAATTTTCTTTCTCTAAAAAGTTTACTACATGCAACTTCTACTGATGACACTGTCGAATTCCAATGCATCTCAGTTGTCCACCTCTCAGCTCACGGATAAGTTGACGGTTTCATAGAAGTAAACGACAGCAGACACTGGTTTAATTCAGGAACTGAAGGTTTTATTCATCTCTTGGACCAAGAACATACAGATCCTCTCTTGTTGAAGAAATTAGTACAGATGGCGGCTAATCAAATCTAACGGTATGATTACTGCCATTATTTGACTACATTATCTGTTAAATAAAGCTGGCTACCCAGGGACCGTTTACTCTTAGTTACTTGCAAGATGTGGTCATCTTAATGCTGATCTTTTACTCAGGGGAATTTTATTAATGTGGTCGTATGCCTCTCGCTTCATTATTTTCTAAATTAGAGCGTCCCTCCACTTTCATCGTAGTTGGTTAGCAGTCAAACATCAACATCAAACTCTGATATATTGCTACAACTAACGATGGATTTGCCCATCACCAAACATCTTGTTTTGTTCTTTTCGTGTGCATTTTCTCTCATTAGCGTACTCAGATCGCTGCCAGGACGTCGATGCAAGCCGATGCGGAGACCAAGAAGTCGAAATCTTCAACCCCCACGCTTCTTACTGAAACGTACTTACGTGACCTGTATAATCGCGATGAACTAATCAAATTGACCGTGCCTATGTTACGTCAGGCTGTGAAGTTGTTGAATATGACTCCGTCGGGTACACACAAAGCAGACCTCGTCGCTCAGCTGAACAGACACTTCCAGTGAAGCAATACGCGGAACCGAAAAGCTTGTCGATATTCGTAAACGTGCAAAATGTTCCGTTTATTATGTAAAATGAATATTTTCGAGATATATTTTGTGAAGTGATCACATTGGTAACGTGAAGCCTCGCAGTTATTGCACATGCTGAGTTATTAAAGTGGATCCATGTTTTCATTTCAAACCATTTCTGATCAGTTGGTATTTCCGGATGTTTGTTATCACAGTTGCTACGATTATCATAGCCAACCGAATACCAATGTTCCGGAAAGCCTAAAACGTCATATCATAAGCAGATACTAATCTGCTGCCATGTTGGGGTCTAAGCGAATGCTTCGGCCTTGGCCACACGCACGACCTTGACCGTAAGGTCGTGAGTCTCTTTATGAACTCAATTGTAAATACACTTACGGCTACTTGTACAGATACGCCAAAAACACAGCGTGTGCGCTGACAAAATGGTTCACTTCATTGGCGTTGCGACTTACTAGATACTAAAATCAAAACACTGAAATACACCAATTCTTCTTCGAGCAGTAATCACACGTCGCCGAGTTTCTTTGTCTAACTAGTGGCGCGGATTTCAATTTGGTTTATAGAAACAAACAGTCTACCACCCTATCACTCACAACAAATACACCTAACGAAACCCGTTTCAGAATTTTTTACCTAGATGAAGCGCCTCTAATACTGCGTCTAGATACGACAGGTCGTCTGAACGGTGTTGTCCCATCAATTCCGTTTTAGTTTGGATATGAACTGTTTCGAACGGTTCTGTATATGTGATTGGAAGCAGTAACTTGTGAGATTGTTGTCAACACTTGGCTTCATGTTGGTAATATCTTAGAGAAGAATAGAAAGCAAACGCTGTCAATTTATTTCATTACAAATTGTTTCGCTGATGACAAATAGCTTGTATTTGGCTAAGGGCAACCAGAAGGGGTAACTAAAAGTGCCAGTCCAACGGGAGCTATCCAAACCAAGCTTGATCCATCAATCAATCGTTTCGGTTGCTTGTGAAGACAAGAGTGGACTGTAATTATGTCACCAAATCGTCAGAGCCAATTAAATAGTGGCGTTATCGATTTGTAATGCCGGTCATGTTAATACGCTCATTAAAAAGCGCGTCAAGATATTCGTGGTTTTTGCTGATGTGGGACGTGTTTGCCCAGCTTTACTTGAAGATATCGTTTCGGCCTGTAGATTCAACCGGCCCTACATTAATAAAATGGTCACCTGGTTCAAGAAAATATGCGAAATCATTATGGAAAATTAAGCAAAATGAGAATAAACTCCGGCAAAAGCTGCCCAGTTTGGTTCAAAGCCCAAGTTGAACCTACGGTGTCTTCAGTAGACTATATTGGCTTGCTCCGCTCACGTCCCCGGAACGTATAAACTAGTTCTCGTTCAACGTGAAATATATTTTTACAAAGCAATTGACAGCTAACTGTCACTTCGAATACCGCTCATATGTGATGGCAATCTTCAAAACCGGTAAGGCTAATTTGTTACCACGCATTAATTGAAAGCAAAAAAACAAATGGGAATTCCTATTCCCCTCCGAAAGTTGTGTGTTGTCAGGACCATGGATTCGGTTATCCCACTGTTTCAAGAGTAGGCAACGTACATGCCGTCTAACTTGAAATATTAATCCACCATTCATATCACGCATAATCACACAGGGATCGCTCTGCCGTCTTCCAAAGAACTGGTTTGATCATTAACCACCTTGCAGCAAACCTGTAGCCGTCGCATAATTCGGTTTTTATTGTTATTCAATCATCCACACTATTTAGTTGCAAATAATTGTTAACAATCCGTTTACCATGTGTGTCACCTGAAGATGCTGCTTTGGTGGAAAGGTGAAGTCAAATTCTGGTGAATCGACATAGTTATAAGAGTGACTGATGTGCGGTGGACCAAAGGACGATATCGTGAGTTGCTTCTCTCATCGGATAATTGCCGAGACTCAAACCACAGCTATGCAATCTACCCAAAGCATACGGAGGCTAGGAAGACCACCTAGGCTGATTGCAGTGGTATAGGCTGTTCCACGAAATGAGCCAGCATTTTGATTGATGTCAAAGCTGACGTTGTTAGAACGAAGGTTTAGTGCGTGACCTCCAACAATCGTTCACTTCGCTTGGGTATTTCAGTCAAATAGACTTAACAGGGAAATTCGTCAGTCCAGTTGCCATATTCAGACGCTATAACGTTGTCCACATTAATAACCATGCGTATGTACTAGTTCAAATCGAAGGTTTCCGTTAATCCATTTCCACAGATCTGATGTTACCAAGCCCGCTATTGTCTGTTGGCGGATAGTGAATGATTCCATTCTAATGTTCCGTCTGACAATCGTGCATACCCAAGCATTGTTTGCATATCGCTTATTTATATGGATGAGTATCTTTGGAGAGTACGAGCGATTACTGAATCACATAGTTTGAAGCATATTACTTTTGAACAGTTGAAAAAATCCAAAACTAAGTTTCCCTGCTTTAACAACTATACGGAAGCCTTAATACAAGGTGAATTATGGCGCTTTAAAAAGAAATAGCATCTATTTTTCGATGTTACATTCCATTTACTTTGCGCAAATGTGTTGTCAGCTCCTCACATGTAGAGTATTTACTGGGCACAAGGGGTTCTGATTTGTGAAGAGTTCATGTTGTACTTACCTGGAGAAACACTTTCTGGATTAGTGGTAACTGGTAGTGGATTTTGGTTAACAGTGCTCACAGATAGCTTAGTCGCACTTAATGAGGTGAATGGCTCAGTGTGGCTGGTATGATTGTCTCGCCAGAGTGCGGCCAGAATCCATATTCCTATCGTTTTTTACCCTCCCTTGTCTTTCTTTTTTCTGTAAGAGCTTGTTTTTTCCGTTACTATGGTTGTATCGCATCACTGCGATCCATTGGTGTATTGTTGTCTTCGATGATGACGGATAAAATACTGACACGATTTGAAACAATATTCATTAATGGAAAGTCGACGTCCGTTTATAGATAGTTCAATAGTGATCTGAACTGCCTTCAGTGTTAACAATAAACGCGAATTTCTTTTTCTGGGAAGGAGCCAAGTTGCACAGCCTCATGTACTCACAAATTCAAATCACTTGCTAACTATTTCGGGCCAAATATACACTGAACGTTTCAAAGAAACAGCCGCCTAATACATACCGCTGAAGCGCTAAAAACGTCAATAATACAACGGAATATTGATCCAATTGTCTGTTGTCAAACAACGGATCCTAGTGTAAATTTGAAACATCACAATAGATATCCTTACGCACTGATGATGTCACCTCGTTTGGTGATTAAACGTTTGCAACCTAAATGACAAGCTCGGCGAACATACAAAAACCAATATTATACATATATTATATATATATATATAATAAGAGTAAAGATGCGTGAAGTGATAACCTTGCCACAACAAATAGGAGGAGAGAATAATGGGTTATGAAAAGTAAAATGGAGGGAGTGTAGAGTAAGAGAGGAAATAGACGTTTAGTCGGCGCGCCCATAGATACACAACGCGAGCGCCGATGACTTCTATTCTGCGCCATATCAGACAGCATTGTTAAACAAGGATGTTCTTCGGACCACAGCCATGAATCCTGGAACGCCCTACAGAAGTAATTTTCAATGTCAGTGTCCTCATGTGCCAAACCCCAGACATACGTTGAGTATTGGGTTACTAATTTCAGATAAGCTCATCATTTGCAAAGAAGGCGCGCTGTGACAAGCGGCATTTGTAAAATGTGTCTAAGCCGATGGAACCTGCAAGATGAGATCAGTATGCTGAGTGGTTGACAGGGACTATTCGTCCGGAAAACACATCGGCGAACTTCGTCACTGTCGATGCGATGTTCCTATCACACGTCGATAATGAGTGAGACACTGGTGATCAAAACCGGACACTGAACATCCTCTACACAAATGGATCAGGTTTCGCGGCAGTACAGTAAGACTGCTCCTATGATTGTACTACACACAGCCTTTGATGGGACTGAGATGATGCCGATACCGCAGAGGACGTAAGTTGGCAAGCGCCACACGAACTTTAGCTATACAATTTGACCTCATCGGAAATCCAACTAACGCTACTACAGCTCTCAATTTAAGCAAACTTCTTACCTGCCAGTAACAGCTTACCACCAAAGAAGAAAACAAGTGCAGAGTCCTGCCAATTTTGAAACCGCACCTTGCACTTAAAAGATGCAAAAGTTATACGAAACTGACGAATAGTGATAATTGAAAATGCCAGTAGAAATCTTGTTCACTGAAACAGACGAATTGAAGTCTAATCTGTCTAAGACATGCTAAGCTCCCCATAAACCCCACAGTGTCCTCTAGGTCTCCGCGTCAAGCGTCATCTTCGTGGTCTGTTAGGGCACACTCTTGTCCACTGCAAAGTTAAATAGGAGAGGGGAAGCTGGGCAAACCTTGTAGCACCCCATCCGGAACATTGAAGGTCGATGATAAGCTGCTATAAAACCCATCTTGGTCTGACAGTAGGCCGTGTTCAGGATGTTGCCATACCTTTCAGACACATCGTACCTTGATAAACAGCCTCGGAGTGCAACTCCGTCAAGTGGATCGAAGGCCATTCCCACTTACAAAAAGGCAACAATTGTCAGCTTTCTATATGAATCAATAACACCATGTAAGATCCTGGTATGGTTTGATATGAATGTGAACGTGATGCAAACTGTCAACGATTCACAAGGTCAACTATGACACGTGGGATGTACATTGGTAGTTCCAAGAGACGACAACAAATATTTTTCATTTAATGTACTTAATGCGTTATTTCAAGTCAAAACATCGGTGAGAACTAAACAGGTTGTACTCGAGCAGTAAAAATCGCCCAGCGATATTTGAGAATGAAATAAGCACGATGAGGGAAAAAAAGCGTCCGGCCCCGTTTGGTTTGGGAAGGTGTATATATTTTGTGTGAACTGCAGGGCCATAATCTAGGGAAGAATCGAATAAAAATAATTGTAAAAAAAAACTTCAAATATTGTGCTTCTCATCTATCCATGCAAATTTTCACTGAATGAAGAAAGTACGGCAAGAATAACCACAAATAACAACTCGGGGTGTGTGAAATGGAAAAACACGGACAATGATAATAATATTAGTAATAGCTTTGAAATTCAATAACAAAAGCCCCCGGGTGAAATATTAAAACAAACAAAATCGAAAAGAGAAAAAAATGGGAGAAAGATGAGTTAAACAAGAACATTAAGTAAATGTTCTGATGGTAACAGTAATAATCACATAATGATAGGGGGAAAATCTGAGTGGATTGCAAAGTTGACGACGTACCAACCCATAGTATACTTTAGAGCACACATGCACACCGATCCCCGGGGGATCTGACGTCAACAGTCGTGAGGTTGCGAGTAGACGGGTCTGTCTTTGATGATGATGTGCCGCGCCTGCCGACTAAGGCACGGTCGATATGTATGCACACAGATACAGGATCGGGTGCACGGCCAGTGTACGTGCGTTTGTGCCATTGTCTCGTTCCAAATGCAGCACAAGATGAACATTGCCAAACCGAGTGTTGGCAGAAGTGGGAAAACCGCACACATGCATCGTAGGAGTGTGTGCTTACGAATGAGCAGATGGGCGAGCACCGGGCCGAATAGGTGAGTACAGTGCGCACTTTACGTGTGGTGGTCTTCGGTGTTTTGTTATAGCTGTGCAGGTGAGGAGACTAGAGGGCATATGTGATATTGGGGGTAGCGCAATGTGTGCATGTATTTTTGGTGGATGATCGCGACGGTGTATCAGGTGTGCACAGCACGGACTTTAGAACGGAACGGGTGAGTTGGGTCGCCGTCAGAATTGGTAAGCTCGTTTGTATGTGAGACAAATGCCCGAATCTCGTCTGGTCTCGAGGCCAGAACATCGCCCGAGTGAGGTATGAATAGGGAATTTCGTTTGTGTATTGTCGAGTCGTCGGAAGACGCATGTGGGCTTGGAGTGGTGCAATTATAGGGTCTGACAGTTCTGATCGAATTGGGAGCATGATCTTGTTGGGGCGGCGATGGGATTGGTGGGGATGGGGACTGACAAGCCACTGAAAGGCCGTCATCGGAATGCGCATTCGTGATATCGTTGTGATGCTCACCTATAGTGGACGCAACGGCTGCTGCCACAGAGGCTTCACGCAAGCGTACTACGTGATGATCCCAGGCATTTTGGAACATATCGTGACTGTTAATTCTCACTGGTCCTAATCCAGGCAGTTGGTGTAGCTTCGGTACGAGCAATGATGAAGTATCAGTCTGGCTAGAGGATAGCCTTGACTTGCCGGAATTAGCTGTGAATGACAAAGAGAGAAATGACACGGGAAAAGTTTCGAACAGCACGCATACGGCTTAGTCCAAAATGACAAGAATCACAAACCAAACAGGAAGTACCGATAGAGAATACAAGGTATGAATTACAAAGAATGCTTTCAATGTTCAATCAGACCGGTATGCTCAACTGATGGTGCATGCATAAAGTGACGCCTCATGAAGTTCATGCCCAACATGATCGCAACACGTCTGCATTCAGGATACTTAATTTTTCCAGTAATGAGAACGGCTAAACGTAGCCCGCCGACATGCGATGTGCAATGTTAACCATTGATTAAAAAAAACTATATTTATGAACCTCATCTTTAAAAAAGCATGGCAGATCCAAACACCTCATGGAAGTGATCGACCGAAAATAATCACTGGCAGAGAAGACTAGTGCCTTCTGAGGACAACGAAATAAGATTACTACTTACAATCATGCTCTGGATAAACCAAATAACCCTTCGATTTATTTAAGCACATTGCTGCGGTATTTACATAACATTCTGATTCTACCTAAACGCTCTTTGCGAGTACACTTTTAAAGGATGGACACAGAAAGATAATACTGAAATGATCTGTGTGCGTGCGAGGTATTGTGTGGAGTCGTGGTATATGGACAGACCAATCAAGATTCACTTTGTGACAGAAGAAATCATGTAAAGAACGAGCGATGAATCATCTGCAATGCGGCTCTCACACACACGGGTGATGACATCTGTCTTCGGATTAGCCTGTCAAGTGACCAGGGCGAAAAGACGGTTGCACATAAACGTTCGCGTTGCACTAATTGTGATCCCACCCTCACACCCCATATCCAATACAAACCTAAAGGAGTAAAACACACACGTACTCATCGAAGAGTGCGGCTCCAAATCAATAACCTAGTTTTGTGCAGGATGAGTCACTGTATATGTGCGTGATTGACCAACCGTGTCAGTCCAACAAAATATTGAGGGCAATCTCAGCGATCACCCAGTTATCCTCCACACCTGTTTACAGTGGAGGGTTTGAATTCGGACTGGACATTTGTGATCTCGTGGGTACTCTTTATCCTGCCATGATGGTGCAACAAACCCGACCGGTTAATAGGTGGAATGGTCAACAGGATTCTAAAACAGCGTACGCATACCCCTTGAATGCATTTATTTTTCGGGATGAATCTATTCCATACACACTTCTCAGATGCATAATGTGTGACTAAACACAGCAACATTCAGATGAACCTTGTGAATTAAAAGCAAAACTTGTGGTTTCTTTTTCCTCCTGACTACCGATTAGATTAATGACCGCCTCAAGGCCACGATAAGATTTACGGTAGATGGTCAGAGTTCCCATAAGTTTGAATACTAGATAGTGGATCCACTTTACAAAACAGTTTTTCTCAAGACTATAAACACACTATGAACAGAATCTTCAAACTGTATTCCGTTCGTCCTTCAACTCCGACCAGCGGCCAAAAGAATTGTTGGAATGAGGAGATAAACAAAGTGATTCAGATATCGTGTACACTCAGACTAGAGTAACCTGGAACCATTTGTATTCGTGTTCGCCTGAATTTTGCTTGCTAAAAATGGATGGTCGTGATGGGTGGTTCAATGGCATATATAGCCGAGTTGATGTGGCACGGTTTGAGTACAGATGGCTCTTCCAGACAATGCAAACTTCTACTCAGATAAACAGAAGCCAGTCATAGTCTTTCTGGTCACTCGATTGACAGCATTGAGACCGAGATGTGTTGTGTGCGTACGTCTCAGATACTAAGCATGGCTACGCTGCAGTTTCCCGTTGTTTACTTTCAACTACAGAATCTCTCCGAGAGAAGACAATTCTCTGGAAAGCCATGTCGAGCGCACTCCACTTCTGACAGCATAGTGTTTGTAGACGAAGCTACATCTTCCATTCAAAACAAAATATAATGGTCCAAGAAAGTCCACACCATACTTAGGATGAACTGTATTCAAGGAATGGTCTGATGTTGATGTTTAAAATGAGTCTATTCTAGGATGAGTTGTTGTCAATCACTTATCGACAGCCAATGTATTTTGATATATTCACTTCGCTCGTTCATTAACGTTTACAGATGTCCACACTCGATGTCCGTTAATGTAATAACCTAGAGCTAAACTTGCTTACTTACCAGCTAACGTGACCTGTTTCAGTTTGTTTGGACACGGGGGTCCCGGATGAATTCAAAAATGACTTTGTGGATGATCCCCTAGGTCATCAGATTCGGTGTTCACTGATCTAATCATCGGTGTCACTTGAAACCGAAGGCTTATATTCCCCGGCCTCAATCCATACTGAAACCCCATTATGGACTGTCAAAACAATCCGATATCGCCAGAGAAGACATGGTATATACGAAAAGCATACAATAGTCCCAAAAGAATTTTGTACCCGATACGCAACGGCACATGGTTCATTAATTTCAATTTATGTCAAATATCTTCATCGATTGATTGAAGAGATGAGGCCTTCGCTTCAACTGACTAACCTAGGCAACTGGTTTTTAGTACTTCAATCAGATCAGCACAGTTTTGTTTATCACTATGGCATCCATTTCTTGCATCAACCCACACCATCGATTGCAAACAAGCCACGCCCACATTGGACACTAACACGGATATAGTCGGATTAGCACGGCTCAATATCACTTTATTCCGACAACAAAAAGACAGCAGATGGTGGTTGGGTGCATCCGAATAATTTCGGATCATGTGCACACGTCTGATGAGAGTGTCAACCCAAAGAATCAGTCTATTTAGATACGTGAGCAGAAACGCTCACAAGAGTAATAACGTCATCTAGGTCACAGATAGGACATCGTTACCAGAGAATAAATCGTGTACAACTCAATACAGTTAGTTTCCTTTTGCTTAGAAAAAGATCACTAAACTTACGCAATGAAAAGGAGACTAGCGAGTGTTAACTGAGAAGAAGCACAACTGATAGGATAATTAAATTCAAACAAAAGTACAAACAAGAAATGTGCCACAGCAGTGGCTGTACCCGCGAAAAGCTGAGTACACAACAAATGGTGGCAAACTAAAAAGCGAGGAAGCGGGGGTTCACGAATCAACAACCGCGACAATTATCGGACACATGTGAAAACAGCAAGTTACGTGTTTATCATCACTAGGGAACATAATACATCAGCAGGCGATATTAAGGCTTAGTTGTCGTAAGACCATTACCCAAAATATGTATTAAAAACTAACTTTTTTAAAAAGAGACCCAATCGTGAAAATTCGGGGCTTTGACCGGATTCGAACCAGTGACAGAAGCAGTATGCCTAAAGGCGGCAAGCGTTCTATCAGCTGAGCTAGAAAGCCATGCCAGAAATTCCATATTTGGACTCGGTTATCTACCCGTCCCACTGTCTCATATGGAATCCATCAAGAGTGCAAGGAAATCGACTGCCCTGGCAGTGGTGTTTTGCATCCACCGGTGCAGAATTTGTAGACGGACTTAAATTATCTAATGTTCGCAAACAAAGACGGTCAGGTTACAGTAGATGAGGTAGCCGTCAGCATAAATTTGACGTCAAACGTACACAACTTTAAGATTGTAGGCACTGGACGACAATTTGTTTTCTACATACCACTGATAGAGACAACCCACGTCGTTCTGAGAGAGTTGCACATCTTCTGGACAGAACAGTTTGACGTTGGTGTAAAACAACATCAATCATGCGAAACTACCAGATAAGTCAAGGACAAGAATAGTGAATAACGGGAGATTTAAAATGGATTCTCGTAGATTACCGCCACTGGTGGATGACCAGTCTGGCAGCTATAAATTCACCTTGACATTCAGCGCATGTCCGGTTAGAGGTTCCTCTAGCCACCTCAATAAGCGTTCAATCAAGGATGCAGTTTGGAAGATTCCATAACAGGATAAAATAATCAACCGTATCAAAAACCGTGGAAAAATCAAAGTAGATTACACCAATGGGCAACCCCACATTAGCTGCCCACGTCCAAAAGCCGCAGACGTTCAGCAGTTTCGTGGCGTATCAGCACTCCTTATAGAAATCATACTGCGCTTTAGCAGTGAGTTCTAGGCCTGTCATTTTGGTTCGGAGACAGTTAGTCAGTAAATCTTCCTTATTACTTTAGTGATAACTGAAAGCAACGCTGTAGCTTAATAGTTTGCTGGGGCATCTTTGCACCCACCCTTAAAGATAGGTGTGATTGTGAACCCTTTCTAGATAAATGGCCAGTTTTGCGGACAGCGACTAAAAGATACCGTTACCAGTTCTTCTAATGTGGTAGTACAGCTTCTCGGGACGACCAGGGATATCAAGTCTGGACCGGATAAATTGTGTAGTAGTTCTTCTGAATAAACTGTAATGTATGACACTGAAATCGTTCTTAATGCGTTTGAAAGTTACTTGCGATGTGCAGTTATGCGCATTCACATTTTTGTATAACAGGGAGCTTCGTTTGTGGGTAGTATACTACTCACAAGCGACTTCAGGAACAAAAAGGCAAGCCTCAACGCCAGGAAGACGATGGACCAGAAGCGACTATCGGAATAGTGTGCACGCGCTATGGGAAAAGTGCCACCAGAGCGAATGACAACGTACTGCTACTTAATGTATGTGAATGCACGTTAGCCGTGCAAATGAGTGTACGTGTTCGTGGTCCTATGTTTAACACAACCTGTACGGGAGTTCGTACAATAAACGAATTTGCAGGCCGAGCGTCCTTTGCGGTCACAACAACACAACATCTACCCAGTGTTCATAGTCCCTGCATCTCTATTGGTGAGTCAAACGAAAGAAAAACAACCGTGAAACGCCCATCTTGCCCAGAATTTATCTTCAACGCTTATGCGATATCATATTGATAACGAAAGTATTCCACCATGTTGCGATTGTGCCACATGACGTACACATCAGATGTAGATTTAGTCTGTTCTAGTTGACGCCTGTTCCATCATGAACTTTTCAATGTGATCAGACGTTTTATTCAGGTTTATGGACACCTAGTTATATAACTAGATTGACGACACTTAATTAGAACATACTTGTAGACACATCCAAACACAAATTTAAAAATACATTTCTAACAGCAAAAAACAGAGGGAAAGAGCGTCCTATGTACGTAATAATTATCAACCTGTAATAAAGTATTGACATATTGAAAACTACATGTGACCACAAACAGCACACTCGATTATTATGTACGCGTGTTACTGAAAGACTGGCAAGCCTTGTTGAAAACGATTAGGAGTTCAAAACCTGCACCTATTCGAATGTAATAGAATGGAGAAACAAAATAGCCATACCTGGTGGAACGCATTTGTGTGATTTACGGAGCAACAACAACAATTGTCCAAAATCATGTTATTTTCATAATGACCTTGAAAGATCCCTGAAGTTTGTAAAGAAAGTCAATAAGAAAGATCACACAGGTGATGCTGTCCAGCACCCCCCTGGACAGACACTCATCATTCACAATTACATGTGTCATTGAAAGAGAAGCACACAAAACCGTCATCGAATTCAAATAGACTAGTACTGACCAAGTCGTAGGATCACCGTAGACAAACGCCTGGCCACGAGATAATGTTCCGGTGTGATGCGTAGATATTGCAAGTTTGTGACCGCTTTCAGCAAATAGTCCGGAACAAAGCGCGCTTCAGAGGCTAGACGCGCAGAGCATACCGCGGGATCTGCCTTTTCGTTCAACTCTGGAAACATGGCGTTCACGCCTGAGCACGTAAAAACGAGGGACCAAAGGGGGAAAGAGTTAAAAAAAACAACGGATGAAAGGGCTGAGTAAAAAGACAGAGCAGGAAAGTTAACAGCGAATGATTAATGGAACACAAAAAAGTCACTAATGAATTAACTAACTTAAATCAGACAGGATAGTGGCAATTTTTGGTTTACGGATGATCACAAACAAACCCAAGATGTCGGGCGTTCAAAAACAGCAGAATACCTTGTGGAACCCGAAATGCTGACAGTTCTGCGCATAAGGTTGGATGCAAAATTAAGTCGCTGGGAAGATGATCTGGTGATTATGTGTTCAAAAGACACCGTATGTCCGGTCTACGTATAAACAAGAGTGGCGTGTCTCTTGGTTTGAACGAAATTTTGGCACCTTAGAATCAAACCAGTTTGTGAACAGTCTTAAAAGATGTCTGTTCACATGTATGCAACCCCATTTTTTGATTGATTGACAGTGTATGTGAGAGACTTAGCATACATGTACCTAGGACTAACTAACATAGTTAAATTCATAGCGTAAACAAACACATCTTTGCAACAGAGCGCCTCCTACCAGAGACGTATAGCCGAGTTTAATGCAAACAGAATTATGATGGATGCCCGCATAAATCTTGTCTACATATGGAGTGGTTGTATTACGGATGGAACGTTCAACACGTGTACATCTTTATCAGACAAACTGGGACATTAATCCAATCATTAAAATCAAAACAACGAACAGGTACACTGAGCGCCCCAACTTGATGGAACACGATATACAGACGAGATCGATATTGTACAGTTCTCACCCATTGGAAAGGCAATGTGATAGTAGTATTTTACTATACAATGTGTAATGCTGATATACACCTCGTGACATGACTGCAGTAACCTTGTTGATAGATATGTTTATAGACTTAAGAACGTACGCATATCTTAACTTTAATGATTAATCCCCACGCGAGAACCAATTACAAGAATGCTAGTGTCAGAATATTTTATACAGTTTCCCATCCCAGAAGATTATTTTTTGCACAGACATGTAAAAACGGAGAACTGTTCCCCGTTTTTGAAGACAAATAAATAATGAATGGGGAAAAGACGTTAAAACGGATATAGAGTCACTTCTAACAAGGCAAATGAGTTAAACATTATGAAGTATAATGAAGCATTAGAACTTCAATCTGATTTTTTTCAGGTATAACATTTCGTGGGATGTTATCTGTTCATATACACTTTCTTTGCGCGGATGTCCGTTTTCTACGGGGTTCAGAACGAGGTTCGTATACAGGCTAATCAAACTCGGGATACTGTGGTGAAAAACATGACTTCGGTAGCATTAATACACGTCTATTGAGAGACGAAGTTTCCACTACGCACCTGTGTACCAAAAAAAACACTAGGATCTGCTTACCACCCGGCATGACAAATCTAGTCATTCCTTTGGAGAACCTTTTCTAAATCATCGTAGACATCTTGTCACAATTTGGTGCGATGGAGTGCTATTGTTTCTTCCATGAATTATGTGAATAGTACACCAGACCACCAGGAGCTTCTAAACCAAGTGTTCTGTTATGGAAAGTAGCGTCATCTCAACGAACACTCCGGTAGATAAGAAGATTCATTCATTTTAACTGACGCGTATGTGTGATGTGGTCAGCGGAAGTGTTCATTCCAAAGTTCGACATTTTATATGTGATCTCACTGGTAGTTGTTGCGCTGTTTCCTCCTTGTCCTCATCGGTTGAAAAATATTTGCTGCAGTGATTAAGCAACCCTAACATATCTTATATCGGATCATTTGCGCAATAACCTTCTTCAACCCGACCGCTTGGTTACGTCATACACTGAATGGTTGTTCGTGACCGTCAGCTGAAAATCTTCATTCTGCTCATTCCTATACCGAGGTAGACAAAAAACACTGATTTCTCTTTTCTATTAGATGCATACCCCGTGGTGTGGTTAAAATAACACGAGAATGATATCGAGTGATAAATCGAAATACGCGTTCTAGCCACCAGCATAAACACAGAAGAAAACCGGATTCAATAGTGACCAATAATTGTGTACTATTCTCATCTCTGTGTACCAGTCGATCGAGTACACTTC